>JAOEGS010020883.1:42560-55873 GCA_025447755.1 Corythornis vintsioides | reverse complement strand
GGTTCTGTCTTATTTACAAGTGTCTTGGATGAATTAATAAATAAACAATAGCTGAAATCTTTCATTTTAATTAGCATAAAGTGACATTTGTACAGCAGTGTTTAGCAAAGAGATCCGAGGTGCTGTCAGATGGAGGATTAACAGTGAAACAAAAATCTGAATAAATACATGGTATTTCAAACCAAAATCACCAACCACACACAGGATCACAGTTTTTAGATAAGGTTCTTGCATTCAATATGAGATAGTGCAGCCCTGCTGTATGGACTGTGATAAATTGCTCAGTGCATGTCTGCTGGGATGTAAGGCGACAAGATATTATTCTTAACCCCAGAACTGTCAAGCCTGATTATTTCCTAAGAAGCTTGACAGCTTTGGGAGTGATAAAAGGAAACCTCTGTAGGGAAGAGGGGAGGAAGGAGAACGGGTGAATGTTCTGCAGGTGTTTTTCATATTCTTACTGGAAATAATGCAGACTTTGTGTAATTACAGTCATTGGATTGTTCTGTTTTTTCCTTGTGGAAAAAAAAAAAAAATCTAAGAAAACAGCATTGGCCATAGAAAGTTGTAGCTTTTACTGTTATCCTAGCACTGCAAAAGTTGAGTCTTCAAGAAAGGACTGGAATCATAGAATTACAGCATTTTTTAGGTTGAAAAAGAGCTTAGCGATTATTGAGTCCAACTGTTGACCCAGCACTTTCAATTTCAGAACTTAACTTTGTCCCTAAGCACGAAATTAACACATTTTTAAATACCTGCAGAGATGGTGACTTCAATTCCCTGAGCAGCCTGTTCCAATGTGAAGGGTGTTCCACACCCTTTCTGTGAAGAAAAGGTGGTCTGAGGTCCAATCTAAACCTCTCTTGGTGCAACTTGAGGCCATTTCTTCTTGTCCTATTGCTAATTACTTGTTAGAACACACCAACACCCACCTCACTACAACCTCCTTTCAGGTAGTTGTAGAGCGTGATACTGTCTCCCCTGAGCTTCCTTTTCTCCAGTTCCCTCAGCCGTTCTTCATAAGACACGTTCTCCAGACCCTTCACCAGCTTTGCTGCCCTTCTGTGGACATGCTCCAGCACCTCAATGTCTTTCTTGTAGTGACAGGTCCAAAACTGAACCTAGGAATTAACAATTTAAGAATTTACAGGGGGACAGTCATTAGTTCATGGCAGAGCTAGTGTAACCAGCCATATAGACCTCCTGTGTTCTTAATCAATTTTTTACTGCCTGAGCACCAGGTCTGTCAGATCCCTGTGGCAGACTTTGGCTTGCAGTGGCCATAGCTGTCCTCATGCAAGTGGGGTATTCTACTTTGCTCTCAGGCTTTGGAAGTTGAGCAGGCTTCTCAGGAGCTTTCTGCCCAAGCCAACAATGGAGTGCATGAGGGGAACAGAGAAGGCAGATGCAAGGCTCCCAGGAGTGATGGAGGAAGTGGCAGTAGGTGGCAGTCCAGGCTCAGATCCAGAGGTTACATCAAGGCAGGACTTTGACATTGCTGCTGTATGACGTATGACTAGAACATACAAAATGTTATGGGAACAGCATGCATAGGCCATATCTTTGCTAGTAAAATGGCTTAGCATATATTTATACAATACTTGAGGATGTGTGCTTGAAACATTGATTTTTATGTTTTTATCTTCTGAAACAAACATTAAATTAATGGTTCTTCAAAGAGAATGCCAACATTTTTCCTTTTTTCCTTTTTTTTTTTTTCTTGTCTGATTTCTTATTTTTGTTATGTCAAGAGAGCTAGCTTCCCCACTGCTTTCTGATTCTTGTTGGTTTTTTTGTTGGCTGTTAGAGTTGTCAGGAAAATGAAATGTCACTGAGGACGTTCTGTGTTACTTGCAAAAGTATATCAGAAATTTAAGTTCACTATTAATATCTTCTAGGTCCCTTCCAACCCCTAATATCTGTGAATATCTGTGATTAAGTGAGACTGAAAGAGTTTAACAAGCAAGCATCAGAAAGAGCCTCAGAAGTGCACAGAAAATCAGGGAAAAGACTGTTAAGTAGGGTTTTATCAAGCAGGAAAGAAATAAGACTATATAAGTATGAATATTAGTTCTTTGAACCTAGTTGCAGATCAGCAAAGGGTAAGCGAGGCACTTGTAGGATGCTTGTCCCAGATCTACTGTCACACTGGGAGATAAGAAGTAGATAATTCTACCTTTAATCCTGAGAAGCATTAGACTTTGGCAAAAAAAAAAAGAAAACAAAAAAAAAAGAAAACAAAACTGGCCAAGTTTGTTTGTAAAAGTAACTCACCTTCACCAATTCGTTTCTTCATTCTCAAATTGCAGCTATCTGTCATAATGGAACAGTGTTCCAGCAAAGACTTTTGTTGTCAAAGAATTAAATCATAGACTAATCAAACTTTCTCATTACATTTAATTAAATTATAGGTACTATACATTGGAGAAAATAATTCTTGTCTCTAATGTTAGCTAAGCAAACATGTACCCGTTTTTGTTAGTGTGCAAGGATTACAATAAAAATAAGCTATCTCATTCTCATTTCTCTAGGGCTTCTAAGAAGAACAATTCAAACACTGTTCTGAAATAATATTAAGAGTAAAAGAAATAAAATTAATAAACCTAACATGATTCAGAGTAAAAACTGTGGGAGAAAAGTAAAGATGCAGTGGAAATGTTATGACTACCAATTGGTGAAGGGGGTCCCAGGTAACATCCATAGGATGTCTGTACAAGAAAAGAAGCAATCTGGTCAGTGATAGATAACAATAAAGTAGAAAAGAAGCAGGAAGAATACAGCCACAGTCAACTTATGACTGAACGATTCATTTAAGCTTTGAGAAGGAAATACATATATTATTTTTATCTATTTATATGTTAGTGTTTTCCATGAGGAGCAATAGAACACCTGCTCCTCCTCTCTTCTTTTCATACTGAGTTGGCCAGGCTGATTATGTGACTTCAGAGATACTCAGCCTGAAGAGATCATCTGCTCTTGGCTCCTACAGCACTCATAACTTCACTAGCCAGTTTTAATATTTGAATTTTTGCTGCAGCAATAGGGTATTTATCAGAAAGATGCACTGTTCTGAATTTAAGAGTTTAAACAATGAGGAATCCATTAGATACCTAAGTAGGTTTCTTCAGTGCACAAAGGAAACCCAGAAAAAAATGCTTTATTTCCTAGCTTTGATGGAATGAGATTTAATGAGTGTCTAGCTTTAGTTTTTCATCCACTTGTAAATCTATGCATGCATGGTGCTTCTACAAGACAACTTAGGCCCCTTCAAGAGTAGATAATCACTAAATAAACTCCTATTCCTTTCACTTGGCATGAAGTCTGATTACTATCCCAAGAATATAAGTATTTTTACATCATTGTTTTAAACAGCTTTACAACTGAAAAGCCAGGAAAGCAGCACAATATATTTTGACCTTACACTGTTGTTTGGGTTTGGTTTTTTTTCTGGTGGAATTTTCTTTAATTTTTTTATGAGAAATTATATATGACATAAGGAACCTCAAAGATTACTCAACTGATATATATAGCTAATAGATATAGTGTATACATACAGTTATTTAAGCAATCTTTGACAACCACTAGTATTATAATTACTATGATGTTTAAAACTCTAGCAGTGTCCAGAAAGAACATACACTAAGATATGTATGCCTGCAGGCTAATTTAGATGCAGAAAATATTTATGATGATGAAGACAGAAACCTCTATGATTGTCATCTTTACTTATGGTGCATTTTACAGTGAATAGAGCAAATGATTCAATACATTCATAGGGTTTTTGCTCTGCATCCTTTAACATTGCAGTAATTGCTGATGTGTTTCTTTTCCAGATCTCAGAAAACTGACCTGATTGTGACAGTCCTACTACATTGCAAAATATTTCCACCTCATCATATTTATTTATTTCTAAGTGTCATACTTTAGTAGTACATCACAACAACTTAACCAGGAGGGTATTTTTGGGGACGTACAGTCCATCAAGCCCATAAAATAAAATACAGATAAAAGGACAACTGACATTCCTTTGAAATTTTGCAGTAGTTTATGTCAGCTCATATGTAATTGAACAAAAATTAAAATACTGAGAGACTGAGTGCTTACCCTCAAATTCAGTTCATTTGACTTTTTAATTTAGAAATTGGAATATTATTTCTTTTCTTTTCTTTTTTTTTTTTTTTAAAGGGACAGAAATCTCTGAAGCACTTTGATTTGTACCATACAAATACACTATTTCAAGATGGCTGCTGCTATTGCAGATTTCTATTTGATAGCTTGAATTCTTCATTGCTCTGAAATGGATTGCGATATAAATCCTGAAATGGTTGGAAGCAAATAGAAATTGGGATTGTCAGAGTTAGAGCTGCGAATATGGATTACACACTTCAGTTTCATTCTGACTTTAAGAATTTACAGTATGGAGAAGGATATTGTAGTCCTTAAAATTTTAGGACTAGGAAACACAAGAGACCTATTAATGAATTTTCTGGGTCCTTTGGACTGAAAGCTGAGAGCTGACCCCAACTGGCCAAAGGGATTTTCCAGAGTATATGAAATATGTGTTCAGGATATAAAGGTGGGTGAAAAACAAGGAAGGGGGTAGTGTTCTGAGTGATGGCATCCTCCCAAGTAATGGTTATGCATGATGGAGCCCTGTTGTCCTGGAAGATGACTGAACACCTGACTGCTGATGGCAAGTGTTGAATGAATTCTTTGTTTCACTTTCCCTGTGCATATGGCTTTTGCTTTAAATACTCAACTGCCTATCTCAATGTGTGGGTTTTCTCACTTTTACTCTTCCAGTTCTCTCCCCCCATCCCATCAGGGGGGAATGAGTGAGTGGCTGTGTGGGGTTGAGCTGTCTTACTGGGGTTAAGCCACCACAAATATGAAAAAAATAAAATAAAATTATATACTAGGTACAAGAAAATACAAAATATAAAATGGTGCAGAATTTTAAGTGCACAGTGAAAATATGTGGCCAGGAGAATTAAAATCTCTAAAGAATGAATATCTGAGACATATCTGGTTTAAAGGGTGTGCTCAGGGGGTTTTGGACCACTAACAAATTATAGACTTACACTTTTGCCAATAGTGCAGAAAAAGCAGATTTGTATTTTCCTAGAAAATAACCAAGCAATGCAGTTTTATTAATGATGGTGCCAGTGACAGAGAATAGTTTCTGTTCTAGAATTAATATAATAGCATGTCAGAAGTGAGTCCTAAAACTGCTTTTTTTGGTTTGTTTTTTTGTGTGCATATGTTTACATATCTATATCCCTGTAAATAACAATGTGTATATATCAGCATATAAAATAATTTAAAGAATTTTAGATCATTTGACAGATATAACAAATTGTGGAAGACTGAAGACACTAGAGAGGTAAAGAAAATTACATACATTCTGCCAAAATTTTTAAAGTCTGGAGGGGAATGATCTCTGCTACACTGTCAAAAAATGACACACTAAATAATTGGATGGCTGTCAATAAATTAAGTTAACAAAGATTTAGGGAGCAAAATGTAATTAGTGTCATATGTTTTACATAAAAGAAATGTTTTAAAACTAACCTCCTATCTTTATTATATAAATTTATATAACATGATGATGAAAACAACTGACACACAGAGACTTCTTCAAATACTGATAGTGCATAATATCTTGATTTAGAAAATTGACTGATACAATAACACAGTCACATACATGCTTAATGAACTTAAAACTATTTTAAAATGTTTTATTGTAGTTTTTTCTTTTCTAGAATATATCCGATGAAACTATGTCCCATGAAATTGGAAAAGGAAGGAATTCAGGAATTTCCTACGGTCTATGTTACAAAGGTGATCAAGGGTGCTGGTGACAGGGTCTCCTGGCTGCATAATTTATTGAATCTATTAATTTTGGAAATGCTTCATATGGCTTAAATTTTAGGTTTTCAAACAGCCAGAGGGAGTTAGATTTTGGCTTCTGTTATTCCTGTAAGCAGATGGTCCTATACTCTTTCATCGACTTTGAAAATTGTGGCTGTCCTTTATATACAGATATCACACATTGACTTCGAAATAGTGGGTTCTACAGCTAGAAGGAGATGTTATATACAATCCATATGGCAATAACATGCAAGTGTTGGAATCACTTAAATGCTTTGGAAAAAAATTGCCATATGTAACTTCATTTACTTATTTCTAGTATTTCTTAATTGTATTTTCCACATGGGACATCAGTTAGGTTCTTATGACTTCATTAACATAAAACAATGGAATTACTTGTTGGAAAATGTGAAATGTATTGTAAATAATAATGTAAGTTCATATATGTTTATAAATTACATAATTTATAATTATTTTGGAAGGTGGTAAATGGTTTACAAATCTGAGAGCTTTAATTTTTGGATCAGCTGTTATGCTGTAGAAGTTTGCATTTTTTAAAAAAAACAACCTTTTGAAGAGTCAGAGGGTTTTATCTTCAGATAACCGTTTGATGTCTGTTCATCATCTGTCTTTCTAAACAAATATAGCATTTGCTTGATGGCATTGATTTTTTATGAAATTGGAATAATGCCTTGCTTTGAGCTTCCCAGTGACAGTATTTTTAATAATTTTACTCCTGCGTTCTGTCTTCCATAACAAATTTCAAAAAAGGGCTGCATTCTTTCTCTGTAAAAGTTTCAGAACTTTGAAGGGAAAGGTAATCCTAAGGTTGACTTAATAAAAAGTGTGAAAGCACCTGCCAAAATGTTCAAGATCAAGGAGACAGCTGCAATTTCAAATGTGAAGCTTTAAAGCTTCAATGTATGTGAAGAGGAAAAAGCTTCCCTTAATCTGTCATAAAACATCTTTTGTAGTAGCAAGTAATAAGAAGAACAAAGCTGAGAACTAAGCATTAGCACAGAGTAGCTTAGTAGTTTTGAGTCACTGAAAATTAGCTGCAATTCAAATGGAAAATCTTGTGTTTGGACCAGCACATTGTCCAATAGAGGGAGAAAAAAACCCAACAAACCAACCAAAATGTACACACCCATCAAGAAATAAACATATTTTATCAAATAAAAATTCTATTTTGGGATAGATTTTTTTAATTCTTACCCTTGAAAAATAAAATTTATCAGCTATCTTGCTCATGATGTAAGCTAATGTAGTTCAACATTAATTAAAGGCAACCAAAATTTAGTTTTTTCTTTGAGCATCCAATCAGCTTGAGTATCCAGTATACTTGGTTGTAAAAATACTGTTTAAAAATTGAACAGGTCTTAGAATAATTGATAAATATTTAGAAGATGGATAAAGATAGTTTGAAAAGGTACCATGAAAACGGAGTGACTGGAGTAGGTCTGGAAAAGTTATAAGGTTTAAAAGCTCTTTTAAAAGATCTAAAGAAACATAACCATTAAATATGTTAGTGAGCACTTGAGCACGTAGTGAATTTGTTAAATTTCAAATCTGCCTTCAAGTAATTCTTGTATTATGGGTTATTCCACTATTAAGTCAAGAAAATTAGTTTTTGAAGCAAAGCTCTGCTTGTTGTTCGTGTCTTGTTTTTCATTATCTTTCTCTTGATGTGATATAAGGACATAGCACTCACAATGAACATCTCAGTCTGCAAAGAATATTCTGCTGTATATAATTTTATCTGTTGTTATCCTTGTACCTAACTGCATGCTTTATTTTTTAAATGTTAGAAAAAAATATGTTTATAAAGTGAACATATTTTGCACTTGTACTAGAGTTTTTTCCATTAAATTAATGCTTAGTGCATTTTCTGTAACCAATGAAATGTTACAAATGTGAAATGATGTGTTCATCTTTTTGGTAGAGCCCTTTATGTATATCTTGATACTTAGTACATTAAAATAAGGAGTCACATGCTCAGAGTCCACAAGAAAGAGTTCCTGCTTAAACCTCACAATATTCAGCTTAAGTAAGATTTTGTGGTTTTTTTGTTTTGTTTTGTTTTTTTTTTAATTAACTCTCTTATAAACAGGTTAAGTTTAGCCAGGAAAGGACAAATGCATGGGGGGGAGACCTTCTTGCTCTCTGCAATTGCCCTGAAAGGAAGTTGAAGTGAAGTAGGTGTTGGTCTCTTCTCTCAAATAACTAGTGATAGGATGAGATGAAATGGGATTAAATTGTGCCAGGGGAGGTTTAGATTAAACATTTAAAAAAAAATTCTAAACAGAAAGAGTAGTGAGCCATTGGAACAGACTGCCCAGGGAGGTGATGGAGTCACCATCCCTGGAGGTATCAAAAAAAGTGGCACTTCAGGATACGGTTTAGTGGTCATGATAATGTTAGGTAGATAGTTGGACTTGATGATCTTGAAGGTCTTTTCCAGCCTTAATGGTTACAAAAATGGTTACAAAATTTAAATAGTCTTGTTGTGGTATTGAACGAGATCACCTCTTCTGAGGAGATCTTTTCAAGTGTTACTGTGTATTTTTGGTATTTTTTTGTTAATGGCTTGATAATAGAATAGGGTATAAACTCAAGAAAGTAGCTGACCATTCTGTTTGGTACAGGTTGCACTTTGAAGGGCAGTGTCAGAACAAAGTGGAACAAAGAAAGTTTCTATAATTTCCTGATTCATATAAGTATACTACTCAAGATTATTTTCTGCGTATGTATGACAAAAGATACAAATTCCTGTGATTTATTTAACTTAGCTGATCATAAAGGTAAGCATAATTCTCCAGCTCTTGGGTATGTAGAAAGATCTGTAATATAACATGCTTTAGCTAAGGGATGTGCAAGCTTGTAAAGACTTATGTTTTCTATGAAATTACAATAATTCAATTAATGATAATTTAAAATATATTTAGGTTTCTCCTCCTTTGTTAATAATGATTGCTATAGGTACTTGACCTTACTAAATGTATACCTGCTGACTTCGTCCTTGACTACTTATCTTTGTTACTATAAAGAATTATTTTTAATATTGTAAAATTGACAATAGTAAAGCAAATGTTACATTACAGTCAGACTTTTAGCAGAAACCTCTCTTAAAAAATTAATAGAAGACAATGTTTCTGAGTAGGGAACATAATCTGATATTTCAGGAAACCTTTTAGTATAAATCATACAAATGTATATTCATGCACATCATTGTGGAAAACTGAGGAAAGGGTATAGTCTGAAATAATTTTCTGTAGTCCATAAATTTTAATAATGCTGAAATCAAGTGCCATAGAGAAGATGGAGAATCTAGGCAAAAGTTGCAAGAAAAGAAGTAGTCAAGATGCGCATATTAGAGAGACAAGGATAAATGAGTGGAAATTGATCATAGAGAATTATTATACACATAAAGTACAAAGTGATTGGAACACTGCTCCATTTATCACGTGCTACACATGCAGGCAGAATTCTTGTACTACTTTTCTGATAAAAGGGTTTAAATTTAAATTCTCAAGTCAATAATTTTGCAGCATTAAATTTACCTTCAGCTAAATTAAGCAAGTTTTATTTTACATTTTATTTAGAGTGTAAGGATGAAAAGGCTATAGATACAAATGTCAAGAATATATCTAGAGGCTCTGAGGACCAATTCAAATAGGTTAGCCCAAAAGTGGGCTTTTTATTATATTACTCCCAAGAGGCAGTGCAGTTAAAACCACTTCTCTAGTATATGTCAGGAAAGTGAACAGCACTTCATTTCACTTTTTGCTTGTGAGTAACACAAATGTATAATACCATCAGTCTGCAAAGAAAGATTTCAGGAGGGGACAAGGGCCAGCAAAACATGTTTTTGTTCTCCTTTCAGAGTATTCACGTTATTAATGTACTTCTTAAGAGCAATTGAATGGTCTAGTAAAGCACTGAGACAGGACCCAAATATGGAGGCTCAAAATGAAGAAGAAAGCAGCTGAATTTTCAAGCTAAGACTTAAGTATGGGGAATCTAGAGAACAATATATAACAGCATCTCTTCTTTACACAGAAATTCAAAGATGCGATGTGGTGTTCAGACAGAGATGCAATTAAGAGAAAATTCTCTAACCAGGTTTTACAGCAAGTGTCAAGTCTTTGCTTTTTTTCGAGGAGCCTTAAGCCTTTGAGAGATTGTAGACCAGAGCATAGGACCAGGTATGTTACTTTGTGAAATATCATCCAGCATTTCTCTTACAGACAGTGATGTTATGGACTTCACAGTAAAAAAAAAAACAAAAACAAAAACGTGATCTGTACTTTTCAGTGAAAGCCATCAAAGCTCAAAGCATCTTCTTCACCTGATTCATGTGTAAATATTAATTTATTTTCAGATAATGACAAACAGCCATTCAAAGCCCACAAAATAGTTTGCATATTTTGTCAGGAACCCACAAACTTGGGTGTTTAGATTACTTTCCCTGCACAAACACCTATTGAGTATTACTCTGATGCTTCATCACAATGGTATGATGAGACTGTCCTAATGGAAGGATTTGGTTAATTGGACAGAGTAACCAATGCAAAAATGGTGTTCAAGCACTGTTGTTCTAACCACTTAAAACATGAGCTTTAGTGATAAACTAATTCAGGAATTGACAAAAAGAAATAGTTAAGAATGTTCTGGCCAAACCAATTTTCTGAATCCGAACAAGCCAATATTATAAAGGGTATTTTGCTGTTTTGTTTATATTCTTAATTTATTTGTTTGTTTGTTTGTCTGCTTTTTAATACAGATTTCATCACTAGCTAGTGAAAGGCTGCTATCTCTCACAACACAGTTGTCCTAGGTTTAATACAGTAAATATTTCTTTTGAGTAGCAGGTAGTGCAGCAAAAGTGTCTAGATGGCTGTTAAGATGAAAGAAAGATTAGTGTCTAAATTGCTTCTCTTGGTCCTTAAGACTCCAAAATGGGTACACAGCATTTCAGGCATTTTTTTTCCTCAGCATACTTACTTTCTGTGGGTTACAGGGCAAGCTGTGGAAATGACAAAATGGTCAGGTGGTACAGCTTAAACCCTGTGCTATATTGAATAAGACAGGCTCTTCAAGGTTTCTTTGTTGCTGCTTCGGTTAGAAGGAGAATGGCAATAATAGTAAGAGTAGAATGAATAAATAGTATGTTGATGAGTTCATGATAAGAGTTTCCATGAAACAGCCTTAACATAACTTCCTGCTGAGTTACAGAAGTTTCATAATTACCCTAAATTATCTGCAAATACATAAATGATGCTGAAGTTACTACATTTTTAATCTGGAAAAGGAAGTCCTGTGCCTTTTTCTCTCTCTCTCTTTTTTTTTTTTTCTTCCTAAAAAAAACACAACAGGATTTTTTTTGTTTTGTTTTGGCTTTGGGGTTTTTTTTATTTGATATTCAGAATATAAGAAAAATTTCAGCTGATTTGTTGAGAACAATTCTTCTAATAGTACAAAACTCTTCTAGTGTTGCATTGAAACAGTAACTCTGCATTGTATAAACTTTAGCATAACTCTTTGTGTTCCAAGGACTGCATCAGACACAGGAGGTAGTTTTCACTTGCTGATGAACTGTCAGTTCCATGTCCTACTACCCTGGCTTGACACTGCTTCTCAGCAGGCAGGCAATAATTGACTGGTATTTCCTCTAAGTGACACTGGTCTTGGAAAAGTAACATTGTAAAGCATCATTTGGCCAGAAAATTATTGTTTGGGGGATCTTGCTAAACACATGCAGCCTTTTCAGAAGTCTTTTGTCCATTTTCCATTTATATTGTGTCTGGCATCATTTTATCACAAAGTCTGAAATATCATTTGTTTCTTTTTTTTTCCACTGTTTTAATCTGAATTTGCTAAATTAGGCTAAATAAAATGTGAAAATGAAATAAAAATTTAAATATTGAGATATAGATACATGGTGGTAGTATTTGGGGAATATTTTATCCCATGCCCTATTTAAAGTAAGCAGGGTACTGACAATTGCTATTCAGATATCCTATTATTATTGAAAGTGCATTTCTACAATTGGTGTAAGTGGTGTATACAAATATACTGGTATACTAGAAAACTGTTATTTGACAGTGTACAAATATATTTAAGTAATATGGAAGGTTATTTTAACTGTATGAGCTATTGGCCATGTGGCACTCAGTTTCCATATATTCTAATAAAAGTTCTACATTCCTAGCATTTTCTGAAGCATGGGTGGGCTTATAATACCAATGAGTAATACTTTGTTGCACCTCCAATGTCAGATATAGACCATTAGACCTCCAGTCAGAAAAAGGCAGAAGAAGAGGTAGTTTGAAAGTTGGGTGATTTGTAAATTAGTTTACTTCATTTTATAATTTACATCAAACTGAACTGAGTTTACATAAATTAATATATACCTTGGAAAGACTGAATAGTCATAAATAAGTTTTTGCCATGAATCTTTTTCAAGCTATGGGGTAAACTGAAGTGGTACAAGAGAATACTACAATCTTTCATTGAATTTCTGGTTGGCTAGACGCACCGGTGTCAGAGATAAGGAATATGGTAGGTTCATAAATAAGTTGTATAGGCTAGGTTTACTTTGTTAGTAGAAAATCTGCTTTAGTTCATATTAGTCCAATGGCTCCTTTAATTTTAATGATTTTTGTTTTTTGTGTGCATTAGTTTTGTTTGGCTTGCTTTTTTTTTTTTAATTATTATTTTAAATGAGCGCATATTTTTATACCTTTAGGAAAAATGGTCCTAATGTGCAAATTGCCACTTCCTGTGGTTATGTCCCCTGTAGATGTCGCTACTTATTAGCAGCATATAAATAACTATATTAAAATAGATTACTGGTAAATTTTACATAGCAGGCATTTTACACTTCTGAACAGTATGCTTGTCTCATATCTTACTATCAACCATGTGAACAAATGATATCTCTACTTTTAGCTGCAATATTCTCTTTTGTCCTTTTTATACTTTTAGGAAGACTGCTGAACAGTGTTTACTGGTGGATGAGAATTTATAAGGGTGATTTTAGGCCCATTCATGTGATATCATGAATCAAAATATGGTTTTATTTGCAAAGTTTGTTGCAATTTTTTTGAACAAACTTTGTACGTCTAGATTTATTGTAACATTGCAGTCTCTTAATGTGTATGGTTTAGATTTTATTTTACCTGGCTTCATAAACTGGCCAGTTCTTGAAATACTAAACTCCACTTTCATATGTGATTTGTGAAGACATTGGAAGCTTGCTAGAGAAAATAGTGAGCATATTTCAATGTTATTGAAGGAAGAGTTCTTAGAAGTGCCTTGCTGGCAAATCTTTTCATCTGCCAATATTTCTGTTTCTTAAGTAATCACATGCTTGTTACACTGTATCTATCTATCTATCTATATATATATATTAAAAAAAAAAAAAAAAAAAAAAAAAAACT
>JAOEGS010020883.1:0-15227 GCA_025447755.1 Corythornis vintsioides | reverse complement strand
TAGGTGATCCTGCTCGGGCAGGGGGGTTGGACTAGATGATCTTCTAGGTCCCTTCCAACCCCTAATATCTATGAATAGCAATTGAAATCTGTTGCAATGAAATACAAATGTTGTTTATTAAGTGATATTCTGACTGCCATTACTGTCTTTATATTTTATTTTAAAACAAAAATTTTGAAGTAATGTTTGAAAAAAATGCATCTTTCCTTCAGATAAATCATTCTTGAGTTCTGGTGAGTAAACCAGTTGTCTGTTCCCAGTGTCTATTGAGATAGATCTGAATTGTAGCTGTACTGTTGATTTTACTTAGTAGCTATTCTAGCAACATCACTGTAATTTATGAATAATGTTAACTGTTAACACTGCAAGTTCTCATTTAGACAGAATATGTACAATTACATCTTTACCAGTTGAGAAATTTTCTGTCATTTGTACTCCTGAACTGAAAAATGAATTGCATATGCTATTGTATCTGTAGTTTAATTAAAGATTTTGGTAGCAATGGTGCTGTAGGCATAGCAATGAAATACAATTAGGCTTTTGAGAAGTCTAGATGAAATCTCTGTTTCTTCATGTCTACTTTAAAAAGTAATGGATGGCACCAGTATTTGTTATGCAAAAAAAGCCTCTCTTTTGATAGTCTTATTTCTGTATCAATACTAGTTGTATTTTGAATTATTTCACATTCTAAAATAATATTTAGTTTATAAATAAACATATTTACATTTAATGCTGTGTATTTTGGTGATGGAGGGGTTGTTTTTTTTTATTATCCTCAGGGAGGTGCTTCTTGGAAGATTGGTTGGGAATTTGCATGGAGGAATAGGAAATTTTAATGGTCACAGCTAATAATTAGAATTAAATAAATAAAGCTATTTGGTTCTTGACTCAAGTGAAGATTTGTTTCTTTGGTTCCCCCGCCCCCCGCATGAAGCTTTTAGCAGTTTTTAGTGTTTGAGTACTACTAATAAAGAACAAATGTCCATGTCAGTATTTTGAAGATACCCAAGGTGCAAATCACCCCTCCAGTCTCTCTCCCTCTGCCTCTTTGATGGTGAAATAGTGTTTAATGACTGACATTCATCTATCACAAGCTTCATTACAAGATATAAAACACCTTGGCAGCTTAATGGTAGCTTAAAAAGTTGTTAAGATAAAGGTGAAATATCCCAAATGTTTAACACTGCTGCCTTATACCTGATCAAAAAAAAAAAAAAAAGATATATCAACACTTCCTGACTGTATTTCCTGATCCTTGTCCCTTTGCATTCAGATTTTATTGCAAACTCATCTGTAAATTCAAATTCACCTTTAAAGCACCTTTCCACAAATCTTCATCTCAGAAAACTTTGTTTCTTGACTGATTGTGCTTTCAATTATCCAGTTACTTTATGTTTTGAATTAGTTTATTTAATTTGTGTTAATTTTTCTTTCATGTTGTCACTTCAGTTTCTTCTCCTTACTTTTTCTTAACTACTGACTGTTATATGCATTTTATTCCAGAGCTCTCCGAACTTTGGAACAAACGAACAATACTGAATGTGCTACAAATACAGTAAGTAAGCCCATTGATTGGGGTTTTTTTTAATATGCTCAAATACAAAGAAAAGAACCTGCTGATTATTAAGATTAATTCAATGTTTTAAATTGTAGACTGAAGAGATGTAAATCAAGAAACTAACAGATTATCCCCTTTTACTAGGGGAAGAAGTATGTTGCAAATTATAGGAAATACTTAGTTCTCATAATAATTCTGTATTCAGAAAAAAAACCAAATGCAAAATCCCCAAACACCCCTCTAAATAATAAACTGAAATTTTATCTTGTTGAAGTTACATATATGTCAAAACAAAGTTACTGCTACATGGTGTGCCCTATAGACAACAATGTTAGTCACTGTTAAATAATAAGGACCTGAAAGAATCAAACTGTCTGTGCATTTCCAGATGGTATCTGGTATCTTGACCTAATCTTATATTTAGGAGGTGTTTCCCACAAAAGTAAAAGGAAACTATTTTACCATCTTTCTCTCTCTCTGACACACATATACACCAAACAATGATAAAACCAGGGGCATTTTCATTCATTCCTCATATGGACATTGCAGCTGTTCCCGTGCTATACAGAGAGAAAGTAATTTAGAAAAATGCTGCATCCACATTGCCTCTGAACAGTGTGAACAATCTGTGTGAACTGATGGAGAGAAAGGATCCCTGTTTCCTTCATTGTAGTGGCTTCAAGGAATGACAGCTGAAAGCAGTTGTGCTGTGGCGTTTTCAAGGCAGTAATGTGCTTAGGGGGCTGTTTTTTAGGTTGTATTTATGATATTTTAAAATATTTTTTTCTGTCATATCAGTTAGATATATGCTAGTGCAATCTTGTCAGAGGTAAGTTCCTTAAGAATTAAAAATGTACCTAGAATATCTTTCTCCTGTTCATATGATTTACCCTAGCAGCAGCTGGTGTACGTTACGTTGCCTCTTAGTACCAAAGCAATAGCTGCTTTTCAGAACATGCCACACGTTTTGTAAACTCTGAATTTCTTACAACAGATGCCCCTTTTGAAAAGCAGGGCTGATCTTTCACCCCACAGTTATTCAACTCATTATCAGATGTTAAAAACTACTGATCCTGTGCTCAGAAAGGCTTTGACCCATGTTTTTACTGCCTACTTGGATAGCATCTGAGACAGCTTTTATGCTATAGATACTCGTCTTTTCTTTTGGCCACACGTGGCTCCCTTAATCTTCTTCAACTCAAATAGCAAATATCCAGCTTCTGTGCTGAAGGTTTGTAGCTTAGAGCCCAGCAGGGGCAGATTTCTCTTGCTGCAATAAAATTGGAGGTTTCAACCTCCTCTGAGTTGAGTTTGGTAGAATTTAGCAGCTAGAGCACCTGCTGAAGAGGCAGATGTGTCAAACATTCACTAAATTGGAAAACATACCTTGCTGTTTGTAAAGGAGTGGGGAAGGGCATACTGGTGTTGTTACCCTCAAGGTTAAGATCTGGAAAGAGGAACATAATCCTGGCATCTCACTTAGGCTTTCCTAAAGTGTCAGTGTTACCCTTTGGTGGCAGAGATCTCAGGTGGAACTAATTTTCTGACACAAGTGCAGAAAACAGTCTTGCCCTTGTAATCCAGGCTGCTTCACTTCTCCCTATCCTCATCAAGCATTATGATGAGCAGGAGGAGTCAGCAAAGCTAATCTTTGAAACCAAACACTTTGTATTCAGAAGCCAGAAATAAAAGTTTAAGAATGTGTTTAGATGACATTGCCTGACTTATTCTGGGATAGTTCTTTTTCTTAGTGCTCATCTTCAAAATACAGATTCTGAGCATGATCATCTTGTGTTTCACAAGTCAGATAATCTCTTGGGTAACTTCAATGATAATGAAATCATTAGGGTGTTATATTAAGGATGAATTTGACCTGGCATCTCACCCAGCAGAGCACAGAGCAGCCTGTGCTCAAACTGCAATCTCTAATTGTGTTTTGCTTTCCTTGTATGTGCCTTGCTCAGTAAGTACTCTGTAAGCTAATATGATCTGTATATTTCACAGTCCTTTCTATTTGCCCATTATAGACCAACATGGACTCAAAATATTATGTGAACAAGAAAAACAAAGAAATGAATACTTTTCTAAAAACATAAACTTAGAGAATATGTGTATTTTATTGGAAGAAAACACAATATAGTTACTAAGTATTAGTCTAATGATTATGTTTGAATCAATCCAAATGTGAAGGTATGTTATAAGGCTAATCTAATTTTAACACTGCTGTGTGCTGGAGGTAATCAAGATATTGCTAGCTGTGTTGACTAATTCCCCAATTTGTTTTTTAGAGGGAAAGGACGTTAGCTTTGTCTGTTTTATGATCTCTACACAAAACGAAGCATAAACATCAGGAGAAAAAAAGATCATTTTAAGCACTTAAATCTTTATTAAGATCTCATTCAATCCATTCTGAAAGGTACTACAGTAGAGGTGTGTGTATATGCATTTATTTTATTGTAATATTCTTGAATAAGTGTATTAATTGAGTCTTTCCACTAGTTACACCTCCTTCCATGTCTGCTGGTAGAGCTCTGTTAGTGTCAACAGCATGGAAGGATAGGACTGCTGGGGTGTGTGAAATGAGACTTCTTTGATCAGTCCTGCACAATCATTCTACTTGTGGCTTCAGCTTACATTCACTTTCACCTCCTGATTTGTCTCCCTCAGTGGTGGCTTACGCTATGGATTCAGTCTGAAGGAAGTGGTTCTGCAATAAGTAGTTTGATCAATGTATGTTCACATGGTAGGACGTGTTCCAATGTCTCTGCTCCTTCAGAGAGCATAGACAGAATTCGTTTCAGCAGCCTGAGACATGACCAAGTTATTACCCTGAACACACACACACAACTTCTATATAGCTTCACATGATCTGGTCTAGGTGATCCTTCTCTGGCATGGGGATGGGACTAGATGATCTTTTGAGGTCCCTTCCAGCCCCTGACATTCTATGATTCTATGATTTTCCTTCACTGATAATTCAATATCCAAACTCTACTTGGGAATGCTCTGCTACCTGGAATTAGCAGGGCAGGTCCTTCTGCATTTCTACTAGTCTTTCAAATCATGGTTTCTCTTTCACAATCTACATCAGGTGTTTCCCTTAGATGTTTATGATCCTTTGCTCTTGCATGCATTGTTTTTATATCAATTATTCTTTACTTGACCATTGTTTGATACTGAAACTAATTACTTAATTTTTACATTACTTAGTTTTATAAACCAAATGCATAGTGTTTCCAGTCTTTATATGTGTCATAAAATGAACTGCAATTTCATTTGGATGCAGATTGCATACAGAGGTGTGTTTGCAATGTCCTCAGTAATCTATTTCCACTTATTTACCAGCTGCCACTTCCTTTTCTGATAAACTTCCATTTTTGATTCCTTCATCTCTGGGAACATTACAAGGTTTCATTTTCACATTTTACTCACAAACTGCAACTTCGTACCAACATATAAAGTTGGCTTGTTAATGCTTTATCCCAGCATTCTTTGAACACCAGTCTTCACAGTTCTTTTGAAGACTCTCATCACTTTCTGTTTCTGAGCTCTGCTCTGGCCAGGTCAGACAGATTGTTAGCTGTATTGTGGTGGTTTGAATCAAGTTTGGATTTAGTTTAGTGGTAAATTCAGTGACAGAGATGAGTGTTAGAAGACATCCTTTCTGCCTATTTTCGTAGTATTTCTTGCAGCAACATGATTAACTTGGGACAAATGTGGTTTCTATTTAGAACTGTGACTTAAAAAAATATTTATTCTGAATGAGGAACTATTATGATTCATCAGTGTCTATAATACTTCATTAAACATCTACCTACTTATAAAATGGTTGCTATGTTTTTGGCTTTTTTTTTGTTTTGTTTTGGGTTTCGTTTTGCTCTGGGTTTTGTTTTGTTCATTTGTTTGTTTGTTTTTGTATTTCGATATTCAGTGCTTTATCTTTCTTCTTAGAGAGGCAATATGTTGTTCCTTAAAATATATACTGTATTAATTCCATTTTCATGTAAATATCTGCAGCCTATTTTGTACTAGCATGCTTTACTTATTATAATATTTTTATTTATTCCTGTCTAGTCAAGGACATTTTTTTTTTTATATATATCTTGGAAGGAAGAGATTTGATCTGTTGCTAGCACAGGTGTTATAAATTGCTTTGGAAATGTCATAACCAGTGTTCCTGATGACACTTTTTTTTTAACCTCTTTTCTTTCCCCAATATTTGAAGTCGTTGAAGTTTAAGGAAATACATAGGAAAATAAAAAAAAAAAAAAAAAAAGAAAATATATGCCATTGTATTGTTAAAATTTAATATTTTTTATATATACAACATTGTGTGTTAAATGTATAAATTATGCAGATTATTATGGGGTTTACTACAGTAGCATATAATGAGGGAGTGCTGCACATATAATCTTCTTAACCAAGTTCCTTGATTGTGGGGTTCATGCAGTTTATAGTGTTTCAGTAAATAATTAGTCTAGTCAAACATAAAGTCAGCTAATAATATGTTTATAAGTACTCAACAGATGATTCTGTTTGTATGTTCTCCAACATGAGGTCAATGGCCAGAGCATTACGTAAAATATGAACTTTTATAAACTCTACTTACGTTAGTTTACTTAGTTACATAAGCAAAGTATATACAATATATTATTATATAAAACATTGTTTTTATGAAGTGATGGATTATTATAACATAGCACGTACTTCTGTGGTTACAATGCCCTGTAATGTGTCTCTTGAATAGATGTCTAAAATCATTAATATTTTAAGCCACCTGAAACCTTGAAACCTCTATGCAAATAAAGCCTTACTTGAAAGTGTGATCTAGATTTATGTATGCATAAAGAAACTGAACACCTTGTTTATTCAGACAGTTTTTCTGAGGGTTTGTCTTGCCTTTTTTTTTTTAATTCTGCTCAACCTGGATGATGCTGGAAATGCATGTAAATTTTATAAAAAACTTACAGAGAGTTATGAGCTGTTGATACCAATTGGTTTTTAAGTTACTTTCCATGACAGCATTTAGTAACACAGCACAAAAAAAAAAGAGAAAAAGAAAAAAAAAAGAAGAGCAAAGGAACATTTGGATAACAGCATATGTGGTTACTTGTGTAATGATTGGCATTTGTGTTAATATCTCTACCTCTGATTGTAAATGGATCAAAGACTTCAATCAAAGTATGGAGCAAAGCCTAAAAACTTCCTAGCTTTATGCAAAAGAAATAGAGATTGATGGGAACTGGAAGAAGTGATTATTAGAATGGGTCTGCTTTATGCTGCAGCGTAACCTGTGCCTTTGTTTTGCTTTCGTACTCATCACACATGTGACCTCTTTTTCTATTTTGAATATTTTATATCACAGCTTTCAGAATAGTAAATGCTTACTCCCTAACTGAAATGGGAATATTTTGTTCTATGGTGGCATAACTGGGAAGTGTAACATAAAACACAAGCTTTCCTTTCTGTTTTTAAAGTTGGGAAGCTTAACCTAATTTCTTATATTTTGCTTACATTTCCATGTGATGTTTTAAAGAAATCTTGGCATTTTACTTCTATCAACAAATTAGCTTATGCCCTTCTAGATTCCACAAGTCCTCATTCATTTCAGGATTGATGTTCTGAAGCGCTTTTAGTGAAATCATTAGTATACTCCTCATTAAGGCTATGCTCATGTCTGGCATGCTGGTTGTGCAGTGCCTGCTGATGGCATAAAAAATGTAACAGAGTTCTCACTAGAGAAGATTTGCTTTCAAAAAGTAAAGAGCCTTTCAGGACTCTGATTTTTCTTCCTCTTTTTTTTTTTTTTTTTTTTTTTTTTCTTCTTTTACTTTCTGTGTATATATATTTTGTGGATCAGAATACATTAACCTTTCTCTCCAGCATATTGTGCATATTTCTGCTCTTGATGTTAAAACTAAAAAAGAAGGGAAGAGATCTCAAGAAAATTGCCATGGCACAAAACTTGCTCTATTTAACCATTTTCTCAAAAACTAATAATGGTGGCTTAGGTACCTCTCCTATTGTAAAAACTCAGGTGTCCAAATTAGAAGATGGTTTTGTTTTTGTTCTCAGGTCTGTTTTCAACCATTTTACGTATGTGTTGTAAGAAGCTGAGAGGCATTGTAGTATTGTCTTTATTCTTAAAAGTAAGTTTTATGTTTCATTTTTCTTTTCTCTGAGTGAAATAAAAGTTCAGTCCTAAAAATATTGGATTGGAAAGGATTTCCCGGGTGCTGAAGTTTTAGCCACAGGCTGTCATGAGAACCATCTTATGTAATACACGGCATCACTTTATCAAGTTCCATCTAAAAGTAGAGTTTTTTATTGTACTTTTACCATCTCTGCTGTCCTTTGTAAGCTTGTAAGAGGTCTGTTGTCAGCTTAAATTTATTTATGGTCAATCTATATGCATTTATTTCTGTGCCAGTATTGTTGTTTAGTTAAATAGTTTATCTTCCCTGCAGCCTTTGTATGTTCTCAGCTGATGCACTTATAAAAGAGTAATCATATTCTTTCTCATTCATCTTTTTGCTGGACTCAGCAAGAGCTTTTAGGACACTGAAAAAGTAGGTTCCTGTTTCTTCATATCATTACTAGTCCTTTGCTGCTGCTTTTTAAGCATTTTTATGCAATTATATAGAAAGGTGCTTTTAAAAATATTATTATTGTATGTGTGATAGAGCAACTATATTGCACATGATAGTGAACTATGAAAGTGAAAAGTGCATTTGGATTGTAATCATTATGCACAGATATTTCTGGGTGTTTGGGAACACCTGCCCATCTGTTTGCCTTTTACTCCTCTTGCTTTTGTAGCTGCTTAGACTAGAGAGATCACTTTGAGATCAGTGAACGTCTGAATAGCATCATGACACACTCTATAAGGATTTCACACCTTCACCCCCAAAAACCACATTTTTTTCAGAAACATGATCACTGGCAGAGAACTGGTCAATATTCACAAGGTATTGGCTTTCTTTGATTCTAAGGCATGCTGAAAACTGTTAGTGATGCATGCTGTTGCCCAAAATCACACTGACACAATATTGTACTATTCTGACAATTTATTTTTTTTTTCTGAAATAGGACAGTTGAGAGAAGTTAATAGGAAGATATTTCTTGTTTTGTCATTTGTGTGGGGTTTTTTTTTCTGTGTGTGGTTGGGGTTTTTTTTCCTATTTTGTAGTAATGGAAGGCTAAAAGAACTGTGACTTACAATCACGCTTTTTGTAAGCTTTTATTTTGAAAAGAATCTTTCTAGTTCACAACAAGCCACAAAGTTGTATCTTTGGTGGAAAAAAAAAGGAATTAGATATAGTGAAGAAATCTAAAGCAAAATGTTTTATTTTTAGTACAATATCTTATTAGGTTATAAATAAGATGTCCTTGTAGATAAGTATCACAAGCATGTGTCTTGTGAGACTTTTTTTAATGGTCCCTGCTGGTTTATAATTTATACAGTCAGAAGTTAATGTAAGAAAGTGCCATAATAGCACATTTTAACAAGGAAAGGACGAAGTTGAGCTGCAAAATATGCATAATAAAGACTTTTTTTTTTCCAACTGCCAGAAAATTTATATTCATGACTAAATTAGTTCCTAATAAATTATGCATAGCCTTTATGAACGCAGTGAAAACATGAATCATACTGCAATGGATATGTTACCAGGATCAACTGCTTTGCAACAGTTTGCACAAACAGTTATGTTGTTGTTTTCCTTTGATACAGTTTATATAATCATTTAGTTGTATTCTAAGAGTTGTATTCCTCTATTGTATCTTTAGATTTTTAATAGCTTAGTTCAAACTCATTCCTGTTATTTTTGGTGGTGTTTTGTTGGTTTGTATGGTATGTGTGTGTGTGTTTGGAGTTTTTTTGGGGTTTTATTGTTTTGGGTTTTTTTGGGTTGTTTCGTGGTTTTTTGTTTTGAGAGTAAGGCTTTAAAATCTTCAAGTTCCAAGGTGGCTTTCAATACATATTATAAATGAGATTGATCATCCTTTTTATTTTAAGAAACCAACCAAACTGAGTCTTAATTATTCAAAAACAACAACAAAGGCGGGGGGGTTGGGTGTTTTTTAATATATTTTTATGTATTTACCTTTTTTTTTTTTTTTACTTTTTGTAAAATAAAAAAGTTTTGCATCAAAGCAGCCCTTCTGGTGTCTAGGCATAACTGAGAAAGATTATATATTCTTACTGAAATAGGATTCACTGAAAGAGGATTCACATCAGAACAATGAATGAATTTTCAGTTTCTGAAATTTGTGCCATACCGACTGAGAGGACAATCATAGAATCATAGAATGTTGGGGGTTGGAAGGGGCTTAAAAGGTCATCTAGTCCAATGCCCCTGCCAGAGCAGGATCACCTAGAACAAGTCACTCAGGAACACATCCAGGCGGGTCTTGAATGTCTCCAGATAAGTAGACTCCGAAGTATGGCAAGTTATCTCTGAGAATTAGTGTGTTATGTTAAAGAAAACTTAAGCCCTTTGGAATGATGAACAAGGTTGTGTTTGAGTTCAGTTTTTAAGAAAAGGTACATAGTATAGCTTCATCTTGCAATTCAACATACTGCATCCATTCTAAACCAGCAGGCTAGAGTGGTGAATATGCACATAAGACCAAAAAGGAAGGCTATGAAGCAAAGAGAAGCTCAATTTTTCTCCTTATTTCTACTCTCTAATAAACTATGCTTGAACTTTTTACAAAGGTTTGTAGTGATAGTATGAGAGGTAATGGTTTGAAAGTGAAAGAGGGTAGATTTAGATTGGAAATAAGAAGGAAATTCTTTGTGCTGAGGGTGATGAGACGCTGGAACACTTTGTTCAGGGAGGTTGTGGATACTTCATCACTGGGTGTGTTGAAATCCAGGTTGGATGGGGCCTTACACAATATGGTCTAGTGAGAGGTGTCCCTGCTGTAGCAGGAATGTTCTAACTAGATGATCTTTAAGGTGTCTTCCAAGCCAAACCATTCTATGAACTACTAAGAGTGACTTCTGTGAGTGACATTGTTCAAGTGTTTGTTGTTGTTTTCTGGTTAGTTTTCCGGTTGTGGGTTGTTTTGTTTTTCTTTATAAATCTTGATGCAAAGATTTTTCTAGTGCATGGATTAAAAGTAAAAAAAAACAAACAGGAAAAGCCAGTGAAGACACAGTCTCTTACTAAAGCAGCTCACTACCTCAAGTTAACAGAAATTAAAGAACTAAAAACAGATTTAATATGTAAAGGAAAGATCAAGGCAAATATAAGAATGACACCAATATTAGTAAGACAGGTATTTAACTTCACAGTACGATTTTGTTGTTTTTTGTGTTCTTACTTCTTATGTCCTAGGTTTTTTTCTTCATATCTCATAAATAAGGAGGCAGCAGTGTTTGGATTTCAGTGTTACAGACAATATAATGATGATCATGTTTTAATAATTCAACCAGTCATTGGAAGTGTTTGCATCTAGACATCACTTCAGATACAGAGGATAGTGGGTATCATGTTTGAGACATACCTATTGTTCATCTCATATTTTCCCTGCTGTATTTCTCAATGTATGCTTAAATAAACTTTTTCATGAGGAATAATTCTTCTCCTTGTCAGGAGATTAGCCCTAATATGTGTCCATTATCTTTCTTTTCCTAAGTTTTCCATTCTTAAGAGAGAGTAGTTAGCCTAGTTTATGGGAAATAAAGACTCAAATGTCATTCTGTCATGAGCATCCTAGGAATGGCAAGTTGGACTATTATGTAATTTTGAAAAGTGCTTAATCATTTAAGATGAACTGAATATCTGACTTGGGCCTGATTAAGGAAAAATGCCTTCAGGAGCAAAGTAATTAAGTACTTACTGTCTGACTAACTCCACATATTTCTTTCTCAGTTCCTTAGATCTCACCTGTGAAATTAATATACTAGCATTTCCAAGGTATTAGGAGGAAAAAGTAGATAAAGATGATGATGCAATGCCATAAGTAAGGATTTTTTTTTTTTTTTTTTTCTTTCCTGGAGAACCTTTTGTTATTCCATTCTGCCCTGGGCCTGGAAATTATCTGAATTAATGCAGTGCACGTTTCTTACATGGACTGAAGCATCTGTAATAAGCCTTGCAGCTATGAGTCTTAAAGCTTGTAATCCATTTGCTTAAAATGGGTTACTGCAATACAAGAGCTACAGTCCTACAGGAGCTGTAGCTTGGTGCTCCTATAAACACAACTGCGTATGCACCAAAAATATGGCTTGAAGTTGTAGCTATTCAATAATCTGTATTTCTACAAACACAACTATATTAAGCTGAAGATAAAAATCAATGCTTCTTGGCTGAATGTAGTCTATCCTTATTTATACTGTTTGAATTAAAAGTAACTTCACTAAAGAATAAAATTGCACCAGGATGAAACCCATGTCGTAAGCTGAGAATAATCAGCTAATATGTCTGTGTGGAAAGCTCAGAATGCTTGCAAATGAGGAGCAGTCTGATAAAAGAAAGGGAAGAATCTCTTCATTCAAAATTGCTTATTTTCCCTTGCAAATTATAAGCATTAGTTGGGTGTAGCTGGTGAAAAGCATCGAGTCTTCATAAAGTGACTGGGTCTGGGGGGATTTGGTGTTTTCTGGGGTAGTAGGGTTTTTTGTTATGTGTGGGTTTGTTGTTTTGTTTTGTTTTGTTTTTTCACACACTGAAACTTGTAGTTTTTCTGTTACAACAAGGAAACTGGTCTCCAAGTTGACCTTCTCCTGAGCAGATTGAGGAGGGAATGTAAATTACATGGCAGGAGCATTCAAGTGACCCATCATGATATACCTGGTAGATTATTAATGTAGTTAAATTGAAGTCTGTCACTTAAAAGTGAGTCTCACCTGTCTTTAGTCATCTATTTATCTTTATAACTCATGGCATAAGTTGTTTATTGTATTCAACTTTATTAGTTGAACTAATAAGCAGTGAAAATGAATTCAAGATCCCCAAAAGACAGTGAAGTAGTTGCAGTGTTTAAAAAGAATGAACATGGAAAAAAATGCATCATTGAAACAACTATTTATGGTTAAATTCTTGAGCATAAAATATAATTAAAACAAGGCTTGATTTACAGTCTTTAAAAATTTAAGACAAGGGAAATGAGCATTTTCAATAAATAATGAGAATCAGCAGCATGGTATTCAATTACCTAAAACATTGCAACTGTCTTGGAGGAAAAGAATACTTCTTTTGTTATGGTATTTGAACTCTTTAACATAATACAGTAGCAATAGTAAAAAAATGTAAATAATGTGAATATGACAAATATAATGCTAAATTAAATTTCATTATAGTTCTCTCAAGTGGTAAAAGTTTGTGGGTTTTTTTATAGTGAGCTACTAAACTTTAATTTTTCTATCACAATTTTAAGAAAGCAGTATGTGAGAATTGAGTCATGCCATTACAATTGATTGTGCAATTACACAATTACTTGTAAGTGAAAACATCAAGGATTTCCTTTTAAAAAGAAAAATAATGCAAAATTTTAGTCCATAAAGTGCAAAAAAACGGTTTCATTGTGTATAAAGATGAATTGTGTTTTGCAACAATTTAGTGATCAAGCTAATGTGTTATTTCATTAATTTGTGTAAGACACTCCTATACAAGACTTCCCATGACAGAACTTTTAAAAAGATTTAAAACTTAGAAGAAACTATAAATCATTAAGATACATGTTGTTCCTATATAAAAGGAGACTAAATGTTGACATAAATTTTTAATTAAAGTTAAAAGTATTGATTCAGAATTACTTTTTTTGTTAAATATGCAATTTAAAAAAAATATTACAAACAATCTAATTTTTGTCACATATATACACAATCAAATAAATTACCAGTCTGAATATAATTTCTAAATTTGAGAGACCATTTCCCACTCAAAAAAAAACCAAACCGAAAACAAACTTCTTCCAAGGAAACAGTTCACGCTGTTACGAAGATCTGTATCTGATAAACCATAAAGGTGATAACAAATCGAGTTTGTAATGTTCAACTTCTATCTGAAGGTCATTTAGACTTTCTTTGTGTTCACTAAATATATAACTCACAATTGTTTCTTAATGCAATATATTGATAATTTGTAAGTTAAAAATAAAAAGAACATATTTGGGGATCAGATTGACCTGTGAATACTGTAGTATAAATGGTCTAAATAATCCAGAGGAAGAATTAAATTTATTGATACAAGCCAAGTGCAGTATGTACTTGGTGAGCAGAAGAAATGCACTCCACTAGACTGGAGACTCAGTCAGATGGAACGTGTTTATCTTTTGGAGTTTCACCTGGGCTTTGTATAGCATTTGTACTGCTCTGTCACAGAATACAAGCTGCTTTGGTAATTTATTGTAAATTGTGAGTGTCTGTATAGAGATTGTTAGTGAGCTCTTACAGAGCAGAATGTGATTGTGGCAAAATTACTTGGTTTTTTTCTGTTGTGAACAAAATCTAGGGGCACAGACTCATTTTGGACATTTTTTTTCCCCCTGCTGCAGTAGCAGAAAGACAGGCACTTTTCTATTTCTTTTTTAGGTGTTTCATTATATGGTTACAAAGGAACTTTAGGTAATCAAGTGATTTCATGTAGACTCCACAACTTTGTTATTTGGGGATTGTACCCAAACACATAGATTGCTGAATAGTGTGATGTTGAAAAATAATATTTTCTTTGTAAACGGTGAGTTGCCAGTGTTATAGTGCATGAGTGCTATGAAAACTTCGTGCTGAGAACTTAATTGTAAGGCTATTAAAAGAATGACCATCTTATCTGAAACTCTTGAAAGATCTTCTTACAACAGCATGATTACTAAAGTTATATAGTTTGGAGCAGAAAAAGCATTTTTGTAGCAAAGAGTAAAAACATTATTACAGTAAATGGAAAGGTCATGGTGTTTGTATATTGCATGTAGTGATGTTTTTGTTACGATTCTTAGTACAGTCAACTAAGGAAGTATATTTTTGCTCATAGTCTGCTTGACTTCAGATAGAAGATAAGCCCACACACAGATCTGTGCTTTCTTTTCCCTCAGGAGTGGGATGGAGGAGAAAATTGGAAGAGCAAAGTCTAGAATATTCATGAGTCAAAGGAAAGACTATTTACTGAGAGAAGGAAAGAGGAGAAAAAAAACAAATCTTATCCCTCACCATACCCCATAGCAGAACAATACCCAGCCAGTTTCCAATCATTGGATGCTTTAGAAGACAAACCCTGCTCCATTTTTTTTTTTTTTTAATATTGGTTTTAAATTCTTGAGCTTGATGTTATATGGCGTGGAATATCCCTCTGACCAGCTGTCCTGTTTACATTCCTTCCCCATATCTTCCCTACTCATAGCCTACTTGCTGGGGAGGAGGGAGAAAAGCAAAAAGCTCGATGTTATACCAGCACTGTTCAGCAGTAGCTGGCGCTGGTGTGTCATTAACACCATTTTAGCCACAAATCCAAAACACAGCACCATATGGTTTGCCATGAAGAAAGTCAATGCTATCTCAGCTACACTCAGTGCATGGTTGAAAAAAAAAATAAATTTAAAAGTTGGTGATGGAAGGGTCCTATTCATAGCCACTCCTGTTTTGGATAGATAGCCTTTTATGAGGATATAAGTAGATGGTTAGATGAAGGTAGTGCAGTGGATGTGATATACCTTGACTTCAGCA
>JAOEGS010020881.1:41323-55067 GCA_025447755.1 Corythornis vintsioides | reverse complement strand
ATATAACTCAAACCATGAGTTTTTCTCACTTTGAAAATTCCAGTTCTCTTCCCCATCCCACCAAGGAAGGGACAGAGTGAGCAGCTCTGTGGTGTTTAGCTGCTGTCTGGGGTTAAAGCACAACCTCTGTGACCTGCTGCTGGGGATCCATAGCCAGTAAGAAGAAAGGCTAAGGCTCAGCAGGACTAAGCACAGGTTCTGGAGGTAAGGAGTCTATGCAGTGCAATTTATTTCTTTTTTTTCCTGTTGAGCTGCAACATATTGTACAGGTGAGAAACTTCAGGCTGATTTGGTCTCAGAATTGCAGTGGGCCAGGCTCCCTGTACTGAGTCCTCACTCCACAACCTGCCTCCACTCAGCCCCACATACAGCCCAGAGTGTTGCTGTTACTTGGAAGGGGAAAACAGTATGAGCAGGAAAGCAGATGTTGGATGCTGCCAGATTCTGGGAACTAAACCAGCCTGCAGCTCTGTGCTCTGTTCCCCTTGGCAGCTGACTGCCAGTTACACAGTTTAACTCTTCCATGGTTGCTGTGGCAACGCCAGGGTGTTGTCAGCTCTCTCATGAGAGCTTCCAGCTCCTGCCTGGTGTCTCTGCTGTCCTGGCATTTCCCTGCCTCAGGAGACACCCTGTCCCTCCAAGGACTGCCACCATCTGAGCACTTACAGCAGGTTTGGTTTTGGAGATCTCTATGATGAAGTAGGTACTTGCTGCTGCTCGTGGGATGGGTTTTCGGCGTGTTGGAACACTCCAGCAAGCTCTGTAGTGATACCTCTTGCTGTGCTCCAGTTCTTCTTCCTGCAGAAATTCTGACCAGTGAAGCCACCTTTCATGAATCTCCCATGTCTGCTGAACAAAGACAAGGCACTAAGATTCTCTCTGTATCTGGCAGAAGTGACTCAAGAGAGGTACTAAAAAGGACCTAAGCTGCTGTCCTTTAATTTTTCACACTTCTTAATAGCGAGAAGTGACCTTGCTGAGTGGGTGACATTGTCACTTACAGAAATTATTTCTTCAATATGCTGTTGTCCTCTCTCCACTGTGAAGTTGCTGCCTGTGATCCCCTGGATATTTTTGATAACATGCTCTGTTTCAAAGACAGACAAAACTCTGACAAATCCTTCTGGGAAGACCCTGACACATGCAAATTTGAGTAGGCACGTTACCTTTCTCTCTTTTCTCCAGCTCTGGAAGACATTCCTTTGCATCACTTCTCCCATTTTCCATGAAAACTTGAGCGTTTTCCTCTCCCTTGTCCATTTGTCTTCACCTTTAGGAAGGGAAACACGCAAACACACAGAGAGAGGTGGTCTTCAGAGCTGTGGGATCCATCTGAGAAACTCCAGGCTGACCTGGAAAAGAGTTCTGAGACAGTGTGAAGATCAAGGGGCCACTCTCCCTCCACTGAGCCCTCCTTCCATAACCTGCCTCCCCCTGCTCAGCTCTACTCACAGCTTCCTGGAGCGATTGTTGTTGTTTCCTAAATGCCCTTGACAGGTGTGGGGGGCACATCTGGGTCCAGAGGGAGGAGGATGGTGCCCAGGGAGCTGCCTGTGGGCCCTGGCAGTGTCACTGTGTCTGTCCTTTCCTCCCTGGGGGACAGAGACCCACAAAGCAGCTCCCCTGGCCACGGAACCCAGCAACCCAGGGAATGTTTGCTCTGCGTCACCATGGCAAATTGGACAGTGGCCAAGTGGAATGCTGGGCTCCCAGCATCCCTGCTGCTCTTCTGGGGGGGCTATGGATGGGGACTGCAGGGCCTCTTTGCATCAGGGCAATTCCTCCCCAGCAGCCCCAGTCTCTGGGAAGGTGAAGGTGGTATAGGCAGGGAAGCAGATGCAGGATCCTACCAGGTTCTCTTACCACATTTCTGCCCTCTGCCAAACATGGGCTGGGTGCAGCCTGTTGCACAGAGGTGCTATAGCCTCTGAACACCAACACCTGAGACACTGAGCCCTTCAGAGGGAAAGGACCGTGGATGGTACATGAGAGAGACCAGAGATGTTTTAGCAGAATATGGCACCCTGAATTCCCAGCAGCCACTCTTCCAGGCTGCCAAGGGGCTGTTTGGAGCATTCAGCTACTAGAAGAATAAATGATCAAAGTGGAGGTCCTAGTCCTTGTGGTTTGACATTCTTGCTGATCCAAGGTGGTTGTGAGAGTGATGGGAACCTGGCTTAGGTTTGCATGAGATGGGAGATCAAGTATCAACAGGTAACACCACAGAAGGAGAGTGAGCTGTGAAAGTTTCCTCTGCTCATTGGCACACTTTGTTCTGTTTCTTATAGGAGTTTTCTGCATAAAAACTGATAGTCCTGTCCCTTCAGCCAGTGCTGGAGAGAAGTAGCTTGTGTTAAGTCTTTGGGCTGATATTTAATTGATTCCCAATCTATTTTTAGCCCATCAGAAAACTGGAACTAGTCTGGAGCCATACCCAAGGCCTGGGCATCTAGAAAGCATGAGCAGCCAGACAGCTTCAGCTAACCCCATTGTCTCAGAGCCTGGGCACAGACTGCCACAGAGACATGTCAGATGTGTCTGTCCTGCTCCATGGCACAGGAGGGGAGTTGCAGCTCAGGACTACTGATAAAACTATCAGAAACATTTTGCCCCAACATGATTCATCAGCAGAGATGTGAATTTCTGGGCCTGACCTTGCTGTTGTTCATGCTGATGTAAATCCAGATGAATTGTTTCTGACTGTATTTTCCCATTTTGCAGTATTATTACCTTGTCAAAGTGGGTACAAGCAAACAGAGGAAACTCTGTCAGAGACACTGGCACTGAATCTGTGGAAAGCCTGTGCTGGAGCAGGGATCTAGCAGGACGTGTGGACCTACAGAGGGAGGAGCTCAGGCTGGAGCAGGTTTGCTGGTAGGACTTGTGCCTCTGTGGGAGGGACCCACAATGGAGCAGGGCAAGTGTGAGGAGTCTTGCCCCTGAGGAGGAAGCAGCAGCAGAGCCGTGTGATGAACTGACCACAACCCCCATTCCCCACCCCCTGCACTGCTGCGGGGGAGGAGGTAGAGAAACTGGGAGTGATCTTGAGCCTGGGAAGAAGGGAAGGGTGGGGGGAATGTGATTTTAAGATTTGGGTTTATTTCTCATTATCCTCCTCTGGTAATAAAATGATTCTTCCCCAGGTCGAATCTGTTTTGCCAGGATGGCAACTGCTGGGTGATCTCCCTCTGTCCTTATTTCAACCCACAAGTCTTTCATTATATTTTCTCTCCACATTTAGCTGAGTAGGAGACTGACAGAGCAGCTTTGGTGGGCACCTGGTGTCCAGCCAGGATCAACCCCCTGCAGCAACACAGATACAAGTGTTGAATATGTGTGTAACTTTATTAAACAGTTAAATCATTTTCTATAGACGAGGACTCTTCAAAGTGTTGCCACCTTAGTCTATGTTCTCCAGACCCTGAAAAAGAAAAAAGTAACAGCCACATCTGCCCCATTCTCATCACTGATTTATGAGAGCACAGCTGAAAACACAGGATTTCCAACTCTGCTTAAGTACCCAAGACCTAATTAAAAAATTAACATGCACATCCCTCCCAGGCAGGCCAGCTCTAAGTACAGAGCAAGCTCTGACAGCCCCAGGAGTGACCTGTGCCTGCCTCGGAGACAATGGGATCCCCCAGCCCAGAGTTCATGGATGGGGGGAGCAGCACATGGCTCCTGCCTCTCTCCCCATGGGACCTGCCCGGTGCCCCCAGCACCTGCCTTGGACACGTAGTACTTGTTGACACCCGACACCCGCCTGTCTCTTTCCATCAGGGTCCACTGGTAGGGGTAGCGGGCGATCCTCTTCTCCTGCGGGCACCACAACGCTGCCTGTCACAACCCCGGGGGAAAGGGGATCTCGGAGGGAGGGGGACCCGAGGGAAGGAGGGGTGCAGGAAGGAAGGGATTCCAAGGGGATACGGGGGGCTGGGGGAAAGGGGGACCCCGGGAGAAGCGAGACCCCGTTAATCAGGGCAAGGCCGCCAGGGACGCGGCGGGAGGCGAAGGCGGCCCCGGCCCAGCGCTGACCTTGCCGCCGTTGCACCAGCGGTGCATGAAGATGGTGGAGAGGCCGGGGATGCTGAGGCAGACGCCCATGATGGCCATGCCGGGCAGGATCTCGTACCACATCCCGCCGGTGCTGCGCTGCCCGGGCCGCTACGTCGACCACCCTGCGGACACTCCCGGCCTCCCCCGCGCCTTCCCGGCCTGCCCCGCGCCTCTACCCCGGCAGGCCCGGCAGGGGGGCGGCGGCGACAGCGCTGCGGGGCGGGGACCCCGCTGGACCAGGGCGCGAAATGAAGCTGCGACCCCGCGACCTTTCCCCAGCCCGCTCGGCGGCGGCCCCGGAGGCTGCGGGCGGCCCCAGACCCACGGCCTCTCCCGGGGGCGTGCCGGGAGCCGTAGTCCCGGCGGATCCCGGTGCCTGTCGGGAGCCGTAGTCCCGGCCGGGCCGCGGCGGGGAGGCCCCGGCCGAGGGCGCGGTTCGTGGCCCTTTAAGGCGCAGTCGCGCGAGAGGTGCGGTGGCCAATGGTGGTGCGGGGGTGCGCGGTGCTGCCCCGCGGCCCGGGATGAAGGAGGACAAGGAAAACGCCAGGCCCAAGGAGCGGCGCGGCCCCGCCTCGGGGCCCGGGGCCCTGCTGGGGTCGGGACCGGCGATTGCCACCGGCGCGGATGGCAGGGCCGGCGGCGCCGAGCTCGACCGCCTCGAACGGCCCAAGGACAAGAAGGAGACGCTCAGCAAGGTGGGGCCTGCGCGCTGCGGGGTGTGGGCACCTCCCGCCGCCCGCGGTAACGGGCCCGGGGCCCTTGGAGGGACAGCTGGGCCCGTCTCGGGAAGGAGGGGAGGGCGGCGGCAGCGGGTTGTTCCCTCGTCGCTGCGGGCCGCTCTAACCGCCTTGCCGTGCCGCAGGTGGTGATCCGCCGGCTGCCGCCCAGCCTGACGAAGGAGCAGCTGGAGGAGCATCTTCAGCCCCTGCCCGAGCACGACTACTTCGAGTTCTTCGCCAACGACTCCAGGTACGGCCGCGGAGCCTCCCCGGGCTGCTCCCGACAGTCGCCCCCAACCTCGGGCTGGCCCCGGGAGGTGCCGCTGCCTCATCAGCCTGGATCTCTCGGTCTTCTCTTTCTGCAGCTTGTACCCTCACATGTTCTCGAGAGCCTACATCAACTTCAAAAACCAGGAAGACATCGTCCTCTTCAGGGATCGCTTTGACGGCTACGTGTTCGTGGATCACAAAGGCAAGTGGGCAGTGCTGGGCTGTAGGTTTGGGTCTTCTGGGCCACGTGCTGCTGGGGTTTGGGAGGGATGGGTGTCAGCAGCCCAACGTGCCCCTTCCAACTAGTTTGGTTTTAGTGCCTTAACTAAACTTCATGCAGGATTTTGAAGAACAAAGAAAATGTCTTGGGCTTTGTGGAAACTAATCTAAATTGTGTGCATTTCTAAGTTACCATTGTATGTTACATAAGCACACATTGAGATAGTGAGGGTATCAATATAAACCCAGTAGTTATGTTTCAGAGGCTAATATTTGTGTTGTTATACCTGAGTTTGAAGACTGAAAAGTAGCAGTGTGTAGGTGGTGTCACTGTCCCAACTAAATGAAGCTGAGGTTAAAGGTGTTTCTCTGCTACTCCCCTCACCTGTTCTGTACACTTCTAGCAGTGTCAGTCATTGTTTGGTCAGGTTTTAATTACAATTATTATTTGTACTGATTTGCAGATGAGTCATCTTAATTCAGTAAAGGGAACAGCTTGTTCTTTGCAGTCTGAGATGTGAAAGTGACTGTTCTTGCAGACATTAATCTGTAGGGAACAAATATTTTGTTTAATTTAAGCTCCCAGTCAATGTGGATTATTTTCAGAAATAGACATAAGGTGCTCAGTACCTCTGATGCTTTTAAACTTGGCATTTCAGAACTGCTTACTTTTGGTGGCACTAAAAGTTGTTAGTCTATCATGGATAGACCTTACATTTGCATATTTAGCTAAAGCTCTAAAGAGCTGGCTTTAGGAGGCCAAGAGTTTCACCTTGAACTTTGTTTCAAGTACCTGTGATTCACATTTCAGCCAGCCAGGTGTTTTATGTGACACAAGATTCCTCCTTATTTAGGAAGGTTTCATGATAAGGTTCTGTGAGCACCTCAGTCTTTTAAAGGAGTTGGTTTGCAGTGCACCAGCACACTGTGGCTGCCATACCCAACAGCTGTGCTGGATTTGGCACATTTTTGTCAACAGCTAAAACTTTAGAGGCCTGCCTGCAGTGTGTTGCATTCTGTTGTGTTTTGTCAAAAAATGAGATCTGCCTCAGTTGCATTAACCTAAAATACTCTCTTCTACTTGCACAATGGATGCACAGTCTGCAGCATGAGGATATTATGTGGTGTGGCATAGCTGAGGTGGCTGCACTGACAGAAGCAGACTTAAATTTCATATTTCCTTCTTGTTGTGAGTCTGTGAATTTGCTGTTTGCTAACACAGTGAGGGTGTTTAGTTTGTGAATTCTGCTGCCTCTAAAAATGGATTTGTTTGGGTTTTTTTTTTAACAGCTTTCAAAATACAAGTTCAAGGATATTTTTTATGCTGTCCAAGTAGTGCCTTCTAGTTTTGCATATGTCTTCCAGCTTTAGACATGGACAATATACTCAAATTTATATCTGTGTCATTTCTATTTTAATGTATTTTTCTCTCTCCTCTTAACAGGTCAGGAATATGCTGCCATAGTTGAGTTTGCACCTTTCCAAAAAGCAGCAAAGAAGAAGAGTAAGAAGAAGGATGCCAAAACTGGAACTATTGAAGATGGTAAAACAGCCACCACCTAGTTTGGCTTGCATGTGTAGATCTGACAGTCCTAGCAGGCATTTGAGTTCAGTGTTCCTACTGTGACACTCAGTTTGTCAGTAGAATGGCTGCTTAATTATATGTGAAGCTTGTTAGCAGTGCTTTGTCAGCTGCAGATCTGTTAAGTATGTTTGCCCTAGACAAAGATAATGCAGCAGCTCCTTTGAGAGCTGCCAGCTTATGAGGAGGTGGCACATAAACAGCACAGCTTATGCAAATCTAACCCAGAATTCCAGCAGTGCACAATGCAGATGCTTTTCATGCTACAGTATGTTTGGTTTTTTTTTTTCCTTCCCCCACCCTACCTTTCCCCTCCCCTGTAGATCCAGAGTACAAGAAGTTTTTGGAAAGTTACAGTGCAGATGATGAAAAATTAACTTCTACTCCTGAAACTCTGTTGGAGGAAATAGAGGCAAGAAACAAAGAGCTAATAGGTATGGAAATGTGTATTATAGTTACATTTTCCTGGAGCACAAAGACATGTATGTGGTGTAATTTGAAGCTGTGATTTCTCAACCTTCAGGAGACTGAGTTCTTTTGTATGCTTGCTTGGTGTTTGTTAAACCTTTAGGCCATGATTTTTCAGTGTATTTGGTTTCACTCCCATGCTTCAGATTAATCTTTAGATTTTAGTTATTATATTATAACCTTCCTTCCTGTTTTAAGCAGCTAGTCAGAGGTTTGTTAGCCAGACCAGACTGCAAAGTGGCTGCATTTCAGAGAGGTGCAGTGGTGTTTAATGCCACATGCTGTGGGCAGGCACGAGTTGAGATACTGTGGTTGGGTAAAATACACCCAAATGACCAGAGAAGGCTCTTTTTAAGCACATTGCAGGTATCTCAAAATGAGAGGGAGTCTGAGAAAAGCCTAATGCTAACTGAATAATTCCTCTCAGAGGTTCTGGATGTCATGTTAATGTCCTAAATAACTTTATATAGAATCTACATAGTTGCCACTGTTCAGGGCTAGGGTGGGAACACTTGTTACTCTGCTGTATTGCTGCATGGGAGAGGAGGCTGGATAATTGATAAGGCTTCTTCTTTTGTATAAGGTTTTGTTGTTGCAATAATGCAGAAGGCAAATTGTTTACACTCACTTTGTGTGTTCTCTAGCTAAAAAGACTACTCCTTTATTGAACTTCTTGAAAAATAAGCAGGTAAGACTTCACTCCAGAATTTTCTTGTTGCTCATAAGTGCAGTTTGCTCACTTTAAGCTTGAGTGTATGCATTGCAGTGTGAGTATTGATAAGTTTCTGCCCTTCCTTTTGAAGGAGAAGCTTTTGACTTGATTGTTAACAAGTGGTTCACATATTTTGACCTACTAAAACACTGGCCATTGTAGGAATGGTGGCACTTTGTGTTCTGGTCACAGCTAAATGTGCTTTGTGGCACTGCCAAGCCAGATTCTGCTTTAATGCTTTCGTTTTGAATGTGGTTGTAGCTGAGGTACTTCTAGATGGTATCTCTCCTTCCACAGTCTCACTTTCACTTCTAGATATGGCAAAAATCACAGGTGGAGTGGATTTAATTTAAAATAATAATTCTAAAGGCTGAGTCTGGTGTGTTTGTGTTTGTGTGGGTGGGGTGTTTTATGACAATACAGATCAAGTGAGAGAAAAAGTAAAGTGGAATGCTGCCCTAACAGGTTCAGTTTCACAATAGAGATTATAGGACTGTTTGTATAATAGGTGCAGTTTTATGGTTAAATACTTTGACTTTGAGGCAGGGTATATTGTTAGGCTTAAAGGGAGGTTTTCTAGTGTGGAAATACACTATTTCCTTTTGCTTTTAAACATGCAGAGACTGAGAGAAGAAAAAAGAGAAGAGAGGAGGAGGAGAGAATTGGAAAGAAAAAGACAAAGAGAAGAAGAAAGAAGAAAATGGAAAGAGGAGGAGAGAAGGAAGAGAAAAGAAGCAGAAAAAATGAAGAAAGTAGACAGATGCCCAGAAAAAGAAAGAGACAGATCAAAAGAAGAACCAAAGATTAAGGTCTAGAACAGTTCTTTATTATAAACTGTTACACTCCCTTCCCCTATTATTTGTATATCAGTCTCTCAAAATGTGCTTTGAGTATTGTGTGGAGAATCACATGAGTTTGGTGTTAGTAAATGACCATGTTTTTGTAACATGCAATAGTAGGCATTGTAAAGGTTCACATGCTGTAATGCTTCATAGTAATCTTGAAAGCTTTTGTCCTGTGACTGTTGTACATGCTGTGGTAAACAGAATTGTGAATTCACTATGGAATGGAGACTTATTTTTAAGCTTTCTAAAATGGCCTGTTTTAGGAGAAAAATCCTAGTCTGTGTGGATTATGCTTACTCATACACTCCAGCTGATAGGAATGCTGCCATTTGCAGCAGTGTTACTCTAATGTTCACTTCCTACTGGACTGTGGTTCCTTTGATGCAATTTCGGTGTTGTGCCAGACAGTATGTATTAGAGTGAGCTTTTTAGTTGAGACTTCTGTTTTCTTTGTAGCTACTTAAGAAGCCTGAAAAAGATGAAAAAGACTTGGAGAAAAAAGAAAGATCCAAGAAACTGGAAAAAGAATCTCTGAGGGAGGAAAAAAATGCGAGTAGTGCATCTGCCAAACGATCTGATGGGGAGACAAAAGAAGAGAAGGCAAAAAAGTATTCTAGTACTTGCTATAAATATATCTATGTATATATAACTTGTTTCCTGATCATGCTGCTGCTGGGGCTGCTCTGCCATGACCGTGTTTTGAAATGCCTTTCAATCTGTTTCTGCTCTAAGGCATGGGATGTGTTCTGTGGCAGTGCACATCCCCGTGAGTACCAAAAGCTCTGGGTGTTACCTGACAGTTCTTGGACAGATTTTACTTTTTTTTTATTATTTTTTTGCAACTCACTGTAGGAACTCTGCAAAAGAAGCCCAGGTGTAGGTGACCTGCAGCAGGCTGTGAGTGCTGTCCTTGCACTGAGTGCTAACCATGGCATGAGAAGTGTACTCCAGTTCCTAGTCCCTTTAAGCCTAGTAAAAGGTCAGAGTGGGAAGTGTCATTCTCAACAGCTGCGTGATCTGGTCAAGGTTCAGTTCTACCCTGTCAAATAGAGACAAGAGGTGTTTTCCAAAGCCAGAGGAGACTGAGTCAGCTATGTGAGTAGAAGGCTAGGGAGTGCTAGCAGTCAGTCATCTCTGGTTATGGTGCATGACTCGGGTTGTGAAGCTTCCCAGAGCTCCCTAGAACCTACCAGTGTCTCGTCTGCGCATTGCAAACTTACACCAATATTACACTGATCTTCCAGCTCTGTCTGATGAATCTTTTGAGCTTAATTTTCAGTTTTGTTTTCATACAGATCAGAAGATGAGTGTGTAAAGGACTACAGGGACCGAGATAGAGATTTTGAAAGAGACAGAGAATATGAGAGAGCACAGAGGGAGAAACTGAGACGCCAAGAAGAGGAGCGTCGGAGGCAGAAAGAGCGCTTTGAGAAAGAGAAGGTTTTTAGAAGAAAAGAGGAAGAGGTGAAAAAGGAGAGAGACTTGCTCAGAGAAAAGGGAAAGAAAAGTGATCTTACAGACTTTACCAGCAGCACGGACAAATCTGAGAAAGTAACCAAAGATGATAAAAAAGAGGACACAATTAAGAGGGACCGTATCAGAAACAAGGTGCTGGATTTCTTTAAATTCGTGTGTTGACTCGTAGGGACCAGTTTGTGGGTGTTAGGATAAAAACACTTCAAGGAAAAGAACCATGTGGATTCTCTGGTGAAAATTCCCTCTGTTCTGGTAACAGACTTTGCTGTTAGAAAGTTTGCCTGTTGGGCCACTAAACTTTGCTAAACTGTTACATTTCTTGAGACTGGAGGAATTAAGCCAAGATAGCATGGGCTACATTGTAAAGGCACTGATCCCTTTTCACTTGCTGCCTTAAGTCATAGGCTGTATGTTTAATGTGTTGATAGAGCATCAGTAATCTGTCTGCTTATGCTATATGTGCCTACATCTCTGTGTGGGGGTGAGATGGAACAGGTTCCCCCAAAGTAGGGACAGGACTGCTACATGCAGAATGAGAGAAAATATGTAGATTCAAGAAATAATGTCTTGTTTAGTTTATATACTCTGCAAGTCTGGTTTTGTAGTGTTAGTGTGTAGATTTTCCATGTCACCTTAAGGCATTATTGGGTCCAAATGAAACTCGTTTTGAAGGAGCTTTGAAGTTGACCTCCCTTGTAAGAGAGGTTGAGCTGATCTCATCTCAAGAGAGGAAGCTCTTTACAATAACTTCAGCTACATGCAGTGTTCTCTGTGGCTGGAAGAGGGGTGTTGCCTTACTCCAGAGACAACTTTGCTTTGAGGCAGTTGACGTTGCCACCACGGTGGAGTAGTTTAACTTGGAACACCTTTAGTTTGCATTTGAGCCATGTCTGGTGTCCCTGATGCCATGATAGCCATGCTGACGGGGCTATGAAAGAGTCTCAATAACTTTGATTTATTTCAGGATCGTCCAGCAATGCAGCTGTACCAGCCAGGGGCCCGAAGCCGGAGCCGACTGTGTCAGTATGAAGATGGTGCTGCCAAACCCCCGGAGCAGGGAGCAGAGAAGAGACCAGAGAGTGAGACCAGTAACATGAAGGAAGAGGAGTGACTCACGTGCCAGCCTTATGTGTTCTGACTGTCTGTGCAGCCAAAGAGCATGTACTACACAATCCAGAAGTGCCTTCGAAGCGAAGAAGGACCAGAGGAAGAAAAGGGGGCATTGTGCTGTTGGATGTTTCTGGTTAAAGAACCTCAGTTGTAGAATCCACAATTTGAAATATGTTCTCATTGTATTTTCAGTTTATTTCAATTTGTTTTCCCAGCACCTAACTACAACAGAGAAGAGAATTTTTTTGCGAAGTAGAAAAGACTTTATGGCCTTAAGTATGACAATAAATGAGTCGTGGTGAGGAGGAGCTGACACGCGGATCTCAAGCCAGCGCTCGTAAAGAGACCGGAGCCAGCGTTGGATGTGCTGGAGGCAGAGCAAGCTGGAAGCTGCCCAGAGTTGACACAGGTGTTGCTTTGTGTGGTGCTCCTGCCTGAGGCAGTGAGAGCTGAGTTGTGTCGGGCTAGCACCGAGGCAGGTACCAGTGAACAGGAGCCTGGCACGAGGAGAACGTCTGGCAGCGCCGCAATGGCGCCAGGGAGGGAGAGACCTTCCTTGGCAGGGGTTCTCTGGAGAAATAACTAAGTTGGAGTGTATGAATAAGCTGGCTTAATATTGGAATACTTCTTGACAAATTCTTATGTAAAGTCTACCTACATTGAAATGCTTATTTTTTAACCAAATGTAGCTGGTTTGAGCATCCTATTCTTTTCTAGCCTTCTCCCTGCTGTAGTCTGAAATGTTTCCCAGCTCCTGCCTTCTTGGCACCCCTTCCTCTTCCCTCATAACTTCAAGTATTGTTTTACAGCCCAGAAAGAGACTTCACCAGTAGCAGCTCTGCTAAGCTAGCGAATTTTAGCCATAGCCCTTTTGTACTAAACCCAATAAAGTGGCAGAAACTCGAGCGGCCGCCGTCCCTCACTCAGCAGCGCCTGCGCCGGGGCGAGCCCTCCGGGCCGCCAGGGGGCGCCGGGTCCGCCGGGCCGCTCCCGCCTCTCATCGCTTCCCCCCCGCTCTTCCCGCCTCTTCCGCCGCCGCCATCGCCGGGACGCCGGGCAGCTCCGCACCATGGTGAGACCATCGGCCGCCATCCGCCGCCGGGCCGCCACCCCAGACCCCCGCTGGCCGCCGCCGGCCGCCTTGGGATCGCTAACAGGAGGGCTGCGCGGGTGGGAGGGGCGCAGCGGCCGCAGCGGAGCGGGAGGGACCCGGGTGCAGCTCCCCTTGGCTGGCCGAGGCCTTCCGGGCCTTCGGCCTCACGGCGCGGGGCGGTGCCGGTGTCTCGTCCGGCGGTGGGGCCGGACTGTGCGGGCGCTGCGGCGTGGCACTAATTGCTGCTCTCTCTTGCAGTCGTCTCACAAGACGTTCAAGATCAAACGCTTCCTTGCCAAGAAGCAGAAGCAGAACCGACCCATCCCGCAATGGATTCGCATGAAAACGGGCAATAAGATCAGGTAATAAGATCGGCTATTGCTCTGCGGCTCTAAGCCAGGCCGCCTCTGCGTGCCGGATGGAAGTTAGAAGCCGACTGTGTTAGCAGCGGTTGTGTGGCGGTGAGTGCCCTGCAGCCTCTGCTAGGGCAGGCACAGCCCCGCCGGGAGCTGCCGGCCTTTTCCTTCGGTAGCAGTTCAGCTTATCCCAGTGCTCCCCAGTGTCCACAGACGGTCTGTGACGGCACGGTGAAGCAAAGTGTGAACTGTACGTGTGGGTAATTTATTCCAGAATTTTTACCTTGGTATCCTCTTGGCTTTTGATATTCCCTCTCCCAGCACCTTTGCACTCTCCTAGCTATTTAAGGGCTTCTGCAGTTTCAAAGAACAGTCCGTGGCAGATCAGGGGTGTTCTGAGACACAGAAGATTGTATGTAAGGGAGCAAAGGGCTTGGGCTGATGAGAGAGAAAATCGTTTGTATGAGAACCTTGGCACATGACTGCAGAATTATTTTGCAGCACCTCCTTTTTGTTTGCTTGTAGAGTTTATTTTCAAGCATTGTTTATTGGAAAATGCAGTAGCAGAATGCCACAGAAGGTGGTGCATCTCTGAGCCCTCTGGTTTAAAAGCTTTAGCCAGTAAAGCTGGGTCCCTATTGCTGTGTAGCTTTTTATCATGTGCTTCCCTGTCTAGGCTTGGAGGGAACAGGATTCTTTCTCCCAGATCATTTTTTGTCCTAAATAATGGGAAGAGTGACAGTAGCAGTGTCTGGCTTAGACAGAGAAACAGCCCAGAAATAAAATCACAGAATCATTGTGGTTGGAAGAGCCATTCCAGATCATCAGGTCCAGCCAC
>JAOEGS010020881.1:0-33273 GCA_025447755.1 Corythornis vintsioides | reverse complement strand
TTTTGCAGCTGGTTTCGCAGTGCAGAGCCACACCAGCCACTTCCAACCTTTCCCTTTGCCTTCCCTAAGCTTCAGCCTTGCTCTGACCTGACCTGAACTGACCTGAACTGGTCACCAGCCCTCTAGGGAGCTCTGCCTTTCTCCAACCACTGGGACTAGTTTTTCTGGGTTGTTCAGGAAGCCGGAATCATCCCATAAATCCCAAATGACTGGTGGTGAGAACATAATTGTCCCTTTGCTCCCTTTCTGGCACTGCCTGGTTTTGTCACTGACTGTTGGTGGCTTTTGTGGGCTGAGACCTTGACCCACACAGCCGTGGGATCCTGGAGAATGGCTTAAAACACTTGATGGGTGGCAGATGGGGAAATGAGGATGGCAACGAGGTGCTGCTTTGGAGGAGTGTGGGCACTGGCTGTGTGAAGCAAAACACCCGCTTAGGGCCACCTAACTCCTGCGTTAGGGACTGGTTGCACTGGTCAGCTGCCTGGGGCTAAAACCAGGCTGCCAACCTTGGGAGCTTTGCTCAGGAGTCTCAGGGGGTGGGAAGGTTCTTCTCAGGGAAGGTAAGGATCACGTTTCCCTAAGTATTCCTAAATACTTAATGCCTTTGTTTGATGCTTGTGCTGACGACAAATGAAGGGAAACCCAAGTGGCACCAGCTACACCCCGAGAGCAGCAGATGGGCTCCCCCGGGCCCTGCCCGCTCAGCGGGGAACCAAGCCCGCACCGAAGGGCCGAGCGGGGCGGGAAGAGGCGGAGCTGCCTCCGGACCAGAGCGGCTCGATCGCCGCCGATCGGCTTTCCAGACGGACCGACCGCGGGGAAAGCGTGTGAAGCGCACGGACGTTTTATTTTAAACAGCAAGCGGTTTACCCAGGCTGGGAGACCTCAGACCCATAGGCTCAAACCATAAGCCCCAGCCCGGCCTCAGTGCCGCACGGCTCGGCCCCGGCCAGTTAGCAGCGTCCTCCGGGGCTGCCCTGAGCAGCCGTGCGGGGGAACCCATCGCCGTGCTGGGAGCGGCCGGGGGAGGCGGCGGCGGGCAGAGGCCCGTGGGCCCGGCAGAGGCCCGGCAGGGACCCGGGGGTAACGGAGAACACCAAGGCGTAGGTCAGGTTCCCATTCGCACAGGCCCCGCTCACGGCCTCTCAAAGCCCCGCGCCCCACCACTCTGCGGCCTCGGCCCCGCCCGCAGCCCGGGCCGCACCATCGCGGGCGACCGCGGGGGGGAGGAACCGACAGCTTCGCGCCTCCCGCAGCGAGACGGCGGCGGCCGGGGCGGGGCGGGAGAGGGGGCGGTGGCTCCAGGGCCAAGGGGCTGGGCGGGGCCTGGCGGGGCCGGGGGCGCGGCGTGTCCGTGTCTGTCTGTGTGTCTGCGACCGTGTCCGTCCTCCCGCCCCCTCCTCCCTCCCCGCGTCGTGTCGCGATGGGCGCGCCCGAAGCCTCCCGCCCGGGCGGGGCGGGGCCTGTGGCGGGCTGGCAGCGATGGCGGCGGCCGAGGTGGCGCGGCAGGTGAGAGCGGGGCCGGGCAGCGGAGGCCGAGTGGGGCCGGCCCGGCGCGGGCGGGAGCGCATGGCACGGCCGGGGCCGGTCAGGGCGCGCCGGGTAGGGCGCGGACTGTGAGGTCACCAGCCTGGGGCCTCCCGCGGGCTCCGAGGGTCGGCCTTGGGGCGGCCATCCGAGGGGATTCGGCGTTTGGGGGCCAGTCTGAGGGCAGTCGGGGTTACCTGCGGGAGGGGAGGGTTGGCTACGGAGCACCGGCTCGGCACAGCGACCTTGGGCTGCCCGCATCGGGGTGGGTCTGGGGGTCCTGCCCTGCCGCGGCCGCAGGGGAACCTGCAGCGCATCCCGGCACTGGCCGGGCGTACTCGGGGCGGGGGCTCGGGCTCGTCGCCAGGCCGTGGTGCGGTGGTGGCAGAGCGCTCTTTGGCATCCCCATGCTTCCAGGGATGCTGTTCACCTCCCAAAGAAGCCGTCATCCCGCGCTCCGTAGTGCGTGGTGCGGGGAAGGTCGTCGCTCCCGCACCGTGTGCGGTGGTGGTGCCCGCGCCAGACATGGGCACCGCGTCCCCGCTGCGCTTTGTCCCCGAGGGTCCCCCCGCTGCCGAGTCGTGTCGTCCGCGGGCACACCCACCACCACCGACACTCGCCCGCCTTCCTAGCATGGTGCGGAGCTCTGTGTGCCTGCGGAGAATCATCCAGAAGAGGAGCAGAGGGAGCTGAGCCACCTCTGTGTGCGATGGAGAGGTGCTAAGGGGCATCTGTAACGTGTTTGCATACGGAAGCGTTTTGTCTGGGATTTGATGGGCTTCCAACTTGGGTGTCCGTGCTCTAGTACTGAAATGCTACTTGAGGTGAGTGGTTGGTGTTTCATCTTCAAAGCAGTAGCGTTTAGCATGGACCCAGTCTTGTTGAACGGGTAGATGTAGCCTTTCCTTGCCAGTTCTTGATGTTATTTCCTCTTGGACATACCCATTGCCTTGTGTGTGGCTGCCAAGGTATGTAAAGTGACTCACTTGTTCCCCTGTCTAATTGTAAAGAAATTGAGCGTTAGGCTTTGCTAAGATAATGTGCAGGACTTCCTGACATCTGGTAGTGGCCTGGAATGATTTATGATACAGCACAGCCTCTCTTTAGAGGCAAAAGGAAGGCTAGTCGTGAGACAGACATGAAATTAGTATGGTGCAAATTGAAAGTGTCTTTGTCCAGACAGACGACTTGTCAGCCCAGGTCTTGGGCATCTGGTTGTGGCCATGGGTCATGGAGCAGGCAGCCATGCAGAGGTGATGCAGAGAGGGCTGCTCTGTGTGTGCCAACAGGGTTAAACATGTGTGAGAGCTGGCACTGGGTATGAGGGGGAGTTGGGGTCACCACCCTGCCTCTGTCCCACCAAACCTTTGATCTAAACCTGCATTTATTGTGGAGATGGTCAGTAAAACACTCTCCTCCTGGGTGGGCAGGGCAGCGCTGTGCCCACTGAGCTGAGGCCCCCTCAGTCCTCTGGCAGTGTGGTGGGTGCAGGGTTTAAACTCTGAAACCCATGGGGGATGTGTCTGCCCTGCTCCCCGTGGGCAGAGGGTGGGCACGGAGGACTGGCTCTGATTCTCAAATCTCTCTAGTACAGGCCAGAAGAATCACTAAGACTGCTGATAGCTGGGTATTTTGTAATTGCTGGAGGAGACTTCTCCTGGGAATGTAGCCAAACAGTGTGGTGTTTCTGCAGCCCTTTGGCAGGGGCATAAAGAAATGTAATCTTCAGAGCTGTCAGAATTTGGGATTTCGGAAGCACTTGCCCGTTGATGAATGTTGAACGGCTGAATGATGCAACGTGTCTGAAGAGGGTGGTCAGTGGTCAGGACCTTTGGAGAGATGTTTCTTGAGTTCTGTGGTGGCCCATTCAGAACTAGTTCTCTCTCCCTTTTCTGTCATTTTCCTTTTATATGCATCCTGATGCTTTGTTACCAGACGAGCAAGAAGAAGAAATAAAAACTCTTTATCTGCGCTTTACATTCCTGCTTTGCATTTATGTTTTGGAGGATGCTTATACTGTCTGCTGGATAATCCTCTCCTTGCATAAGAGAATTACATGTTTGTACAACTGAGAAGTCACTGGTACAAGTGCTGCTCTAAGTTCCTGTTTAGTCAAAGCCAAATGCAGGCTGGGGAAGTGGATGCCATATAACACAGAAGTCATGAGAAGGGATCTGATGATGCTCTGGCTTAAAGATGATGTGAAAATCTCTGGTGTGGAAACGTGAATTCAGGTTCTACCTTGTTTTGTGATTTGACATGTTACTTGTGCAAGAGTTGGCTCGGGTATGAAGGTTAACCCCCTGTATCTCAGCTTTATGGGGTGGCAGAGGGACAGGAGAGTGCCTGCTGTGAGCATTGGCAGTGGTGGAGCTCTGGAAGTGTTACTAGACTTGTTTTTGTTGAGGGATGGTGCTGTTGTGTTGTTGAGACTGTTTGCAAATCCTCTGAAGGGAGTCTCCGAGGCCCTGGTGTTCGAAGTAAATCTGGAGAGAGGTGGGAAACTGCCTTGGAAGTGCTGAATGTGAGCTGTGTGTCCTGAACAGAAGCTGCCTTTTCAGGTGGATGTGGAAGGAGTATTGTGCTGCAGCCTTTGGGCTCAGAGCTGTATCTTCTTTATTTGCCATACCACCAGGTGGAGGCCTTTCCTTTGCCATAGTGCCCCTTTTCATTGTTCCTTTAGTCCTGGCCACCAGCAGTTGTCCTGAGTAGGGAGCTCTGATGTTTGCAGTGAGCAGCAGCCTGGAGGAGGACCTGCTGCTTTATCTCCACAAAGCAGAAACAGCCTCTCGTGGCTCTGAGGACGTCGGGAGGTGACAGTGCTGCACCTACTGTCACATAAAGCAGATCAGGGCAGAGAGACACACATTCAGCAAGATTGCCCTCTAATCGTTTTTTTCATCCCAAGGACCCTGAGGTGATTTGGACACCTGCCCATTTGATCAACTCCTGTGCTGTGCTTTCAGGCCTGGGGTCGTTGAGTGTAGCATCTTTGTATTTTCCATCTGTTTCTGGTAGTTCTCTGTAAGAATGAACAGCAGGCAGTGGTGGTTTCTGTGGTATGGAGAAGATCTAACAAAAAGTGTGTAAATCCTCTGAAAAAAACATGGTAAAAAAATCAAATAACCTCTGCAACTCCTTTACTTTCTGCAGTAGCCCCTGCCTGGTGATGCAGCAAGAGAGCATGTTGCTCTTTTTACTCTTTTAATCTTGTTTGTGGCAAACACGCTTTGCTTCCTCCCGAGCAACAACAGCCCATTCTATCCCAGGGAGGTCACTTTGTGTATATGGGGAAAAAAAGAAAGGCATCTGGTATCTTGGTGTGGTGCCAGTGTTCACACTGGCTTCCCAGAGATCCCATCTTTGTCTTCATTCCAAGATGCTGCTAGCTTTAAAATAGTGTGGAAGGGCTCTGAGCCATCCAGCACACACTGATGCTTGTGGAAAAAGCTCCACACAGACCACAGTTCAGCCTTGCTTACCTTGTACCTCCTCACAGAGCTTAAATTTGACCTGAAAGATTGTTTTGGAAGATAAATAATGAGAGATGGCTCTTGAACACTTCCTCAGCAAAAAAAAAAAAAAAAAGATTATAAGCTTAACATTCTCCTTTGGTTTTGGACAAGGTAATCCAAATCTACATGTCATGTACAGGCAGGATGACTAATTGCTGTGTTCATATGCTGTTTATGATGATGCTGTTTATATATAGCAGTGTTCTGGATACACAGACACTGCTTGGTGTGTGAAGCCTGGCTGGTGACTTGCATTGTTTCTTGGGGGATTGGGTAGAAATTGTTTCTTTCCACAAGTTTGCTGACAATTTGCTGATGTGTGTCAAGATGACTGACCTTAAAACGTTATTTACTTATTTATTTTCACCACCTCTGATCTCCTGATACCTTGGACAAGCAGTCTTGGGATTTTTAACTGGAGTAGCACAACCTACCTCGTGGCTGTGCTTGGCATGAAGGCTCAGCTGCTGTAACTGGCAATCAGATTTTGCAGTACTCGCTCGCTGGGCTGTAGCAGATGTGGAGTGTGGTTTTAACTGCATTATAAAACCACAGGTGACTAGAAAAAGAGGCTACAGGAAATGACTTGCAGGCTGGGTGCTGTGTGACAGTAAATGCCTCCTCTTAGCTGAGAGTGGCTTCACTTCTACCGTTTATTTTGTTCCATCTGGATCACACTTATATTTAGGGATGAGGAGAAGATTTGTTCTTAATGAGAGCCTACACTCCCACCCACGCTTCCTGGGGAGAATAGTGTTCAAACAGCCTTCCAATGGTGCAGTTTTAAGTCTGAGTATTAGAACCAGACTAGATCTTTCTCTTACCCCAGGAGGATTCTGCCTGTGGCTCTTCTGCTCCATGGCAGACTCTGTCCGTCCATCTGTTCATCGCCGGGGCCACGGTTCTCTGGCTGAAATATGCCAGTGCTGGGTTTTTGTTTTGGTGAAAGCAGTTTAGGTGTGTCATCACGGATCTGTGTGCCTTGTGGTCTCCCTTTCTTCTGCTGTAGTTGTTAATTTGTGCCCTGTTGGGCTCGGAGCTGCATCCTCAGAAGGGAAGCAGAGAATATGCCGGGGAGCTGGAGCGCCCTGCTGCTGAACATGTCGTGTGGAGGCAAGGTGCTCAGGAATTAATAAAGCACCATATTTGGTGAACATCTTGGCAGGAAGACTCAGACTAATACACAAAATATGGCCAAGGGGAAACATATTTACACATCACAGGGTGGTAAATATGGTTAATGGCTGAAGTGTATTTGCAGCCTCATATTTGGAAAAAAAGCCCACAACAGCAAACCAGTAACAAGGCAAGTAATTGTCCTCTGACAGGCTACTGTAATAAATGCAGTCCTTGGGGATGTTTTCCTAGCCTAAAATACCAGCACCATTAACAGAAGAGGGAAAACCAGTATGACTGTTGCTATAAACAGGCTTTCAAGATCTGTGAAAGCATGACTAAAAGAATAAGTTAAAAATTGCACCCTTTAAACTATTGCCTTTTGGCTGTAAAATTTCTTGCAAACTGGTGATGTTCCTGAAAGACCAGGGAGGTATTTGACACTAAAATACATTGTTAAGCCTTTGCTCCATAGAGGAAAATACCTTTTTGGGGGGCTGCACAGAGTCACAGAATGACAGAGGAAGGGACCTCTGGAGATATCTTGTCTGACCCCCTGCCAGAGCAGGATCAGCCAGGGCAGCCACACAGGAACACATCCAAGCAGGTTTTGAATCTCTCCAGAGGAGACTGCAGCCTTTCTGGGCAGCCTGTTCTGGGGCTCTGTCACCCTCACAGGAAAAAAGTTTTTCCTTGTGTTGAGGTGGAGCTGCAGGAGAGGAACTTTCCAGCAGACACACAGATGTAGGGTTGGCACTGACTCTGCCTTGCATGAAGCTGTTTCTGAGGTTGAGCCTCACTCAGTGTGTGGTCTGTTGCTGTCTGCTGTGCAGCTTGGGAACCCCGGGTGCCTGCTGCAGATGGGGCTTTTTGCAGAGGCCAGGTGAAAATTGCTGAGCCCCTCCAGAAGCAAGTGGCTGTGCTTGGTGTGGAGCATGGCGTGTGCAGGATCTGGAGCTTGGCTTTTCCTTTTCCCAGAGTGGAAAGAGGGATGACTGGTTAGGGAGACTGGGTTGGTGGTGTTGGGCACAGGAGGGAGCAGAGTGTGGGAGCAGCTTCTCCTAAAGTCAGTGTGGCTGGGCAGGAGCAGACCATGAATCCCAGCAAGCAGTTTGGGTACCTCCTCCACTCCCAAACTGGGTTTAAACTCTGGTCTGTGTTCCCTTGTGATGGGGATCCGAAGTTACAAGCAGCTTCAGTGTCCAGTTCTGGGCACTGCTTCTCAGCCTTTCTTTCCTGTTGAGTTCCTAGCTTTGAAAGGTAACCTCTGAAGCTCAGATAGCAACACTCAGAGCTGGAGAAGACCTACTGCCTTGTGTGGGTGCCCATTCAAGAACCTTCCTTGCAGCTTCCTCCAGTGATCCTTGATTTTCTGGAGCTAATGTCCCTTTTATAGATTCAGACAGACTCCTGCTTGCAGCCTTTGAGATTCTGATCTTCACAACAGTGTGGCTTGCAGACTGTTCTCTGCAGGTTCTGTGCTACAGCACTTGAGCTCTGCAGAGACAGTGTGTTTGGGTTGTTCATTTACCCAGCTGAAGGTGCAGGTTTTCTGTTTCTAGCTAGTTTCTGTAATTGCAGCTGTGTGTGTGAATTACATGTGAGTTTCAATTCACTTAATGTGAATTGCAATAGGCTGATAGGAGGAGGCATCATTCATAGCATCACAGAATGGTTTGGTTTGGAAGGGACCTGAAAGGCCATCTCATTCCAACCCCCTTGCCATGGGCAGGGACACCTCCCAGCAGACCAGGTTGCTCAAAGCCTCATCCAACCTGGCCTTGAACACCTCTGGGGGGGGAGCCATCCACAACTTCCCTGGGCAGCCTGTTCCAGTGTCTCACCACCCTCACAGTAAACATTTTCATCTGAATATCTAATCTAAATCTACCCCCTTTGAGTTTGATGTATCATTAAGACATTCCCTTACACAGTCAGCCCAAGGTGAGACTGGAGTGCCTTTGTAATTTCTCAATAAACAAATGTTTTGCTGCCTCCATTTCAGCAGCTGATTTTGGCTACGTGTTCTGCACAGTTCACTATTTTCCTGACAGGGCTGCAAACAAAACACCCTGTTAGTGCTGTTTGGATTTGTTTTGGAGAAGAGGGGGGCACGCTGGCAGCATTTCCAGTGTACGTGCACATCTCTGCTTGGACCCTGCAGCTGATTCTACTCGAAGGGTCTGAAATCTTTATACAAATAAGTGTATTTTGCTTGCAAACTGACACAAGGATTTCATTGTCTTGCAGGGTGAAGGCTGTCGTACTGTCCCCCTTTCCGGACATGTAGGATTTGACAGTTTGCCTGACCAGCTGGTTAATAAGTCAGTTAATCATGGGTTTTGTTTCAACATCCTGTGTGTGGGTGAGTATTTCCATTTTGGGAAGTTTTCTTGTTGAAAAGGGCTTCTCTGCAGCTGGATGTAGCTTGTAAGTGACAGCGTTAACAACGTAGCTTTGATTTAAATTTCCCCAACTGTTCTGTTTTCAGTAACAAGATTTACTGGTGCCCTGGGAAACCCCTGCTGGGGTTATGCAGTATGGCTTTCTACCAAGCAGTGAACCACAGAAATAAAATGCCTAAACCCCCCCCCCCCGCTTCTATTATGATCTTTATTTTCCTAGTGTGTTTGAATGTTATGTTTTTAAAAGAAAATAGGTACTGTTGCCAGAGAACTTTGTTCTGAGGTCTTGTTTGGTTAGGTATTGAATTATTATTATTATAATTATTTTAACAAAATACCAGTCATGCTCCTCTTAAATCACTAAAAGCTTTTTTATTTTCCTCCTCCCTTCTGTGCATACTTGAACTAAAGTAGTGTCTGGCCAAGCCTTAGCTGGTCAGACAGTTATCCAGGCTGCCATGTGGTATGGATCTCAGCTGGGGCCTGGCACTGCAGGAGCACTTGATGTCTTTCCCTACAGCATCTGCACATCTCACAGGTCTGCCCCAGGGTTAGGATCCCAAATGGTTCCTCCTCAGAGGCACTCCTAGGTAACAGAAGTAAAGTCTTGTATGGCTTTGGTACAGGAGTTTGGTAGGGTGCATAAGGACATTAATAATAGGGGATTAATAATTATCTGTCAGGACAATTAGTTTGGTTTACTGATGCCAGTGTCCTGCCTCTGGGAGCAGGAGGTTATTGTGTGCCTGTGGCTGCTTGGAGTAAGCCCTGTCTGCAGATGGTCTCTGCAGAGCTGCAGCTGTGAGTACCTCCTGGGGACTTGTCTTAGCTGGTGGTCAGCTCTGCACCCACACAAAGGGTGTCTGTCCCCTCCTCTGAGAGATCCAGCTCATGGTATGGATCTTCTGTTTGTCCAGGACAGGGTTAAGCCTGAGACAAGAGGAGCAGGTCGAGGAGAGGAGAGCTGAGCCCTGGTAAATGGAGCTGAGAAGAAAACTTGCCCTGACAGTGGCATTCCTGTGAGATGATAAACTTTGCTGACAAGTGGAGGTCACTGTCAGGCTGAGTCTCTGGGTGATTTCCACAGCACCTGAATGTGATACGACCTAGTGAAACTCTAAGCCTTCAGTCTTTGGGACAAAAGTATTTCCTTTTGCACTTCTTGAGCTGCTGTGGTTTTCTTTTTCTACAAGTTACAGGAGTATCAGTGGATGCTTTTCATGGTTTTATGTTCACTTTGGTGTTCCACACTTATGATGTGTGGAGAGGAGCTGACTGCCTCTGCTTTCCTCTTTGCAGGACAGAATGGAATGCAGTAATTGCTTATTGATGTGAATAACAAGGGCTCACTGAGGTTAATGTGCAGGAGTTATTAATGTCAGTCTTTTAGGAACAGTAATAGCACAGACATGGTAGGTCTTGGAATAAAGAAACTTTCTAGAAAAGAATTAATAAGCTTCCTTAGAAGAAGATGTGCAAATCTTCAGTTGAAGAGGTCAGGAGTTAAAATGTTTTTAGGAGTTGTCCAGTGTCTCTGTTAAGTTGTGGTAACAAACTTAAACTCTTAAACATCCTGGAGGAAGAAAACAAAAAGTCCCAGAGTCCATCTGCCATTTATTCTGTTGGGTCTCACTTGTACAGCAGGAGTTTGGGGTGAGAAATTGAAAGAACAGGGAGCAAAAGAGGATTGGAGCCAACAAAACAACAAAGAGATGAAGTGATCCCATGGTCAGGCCACTGAGCATGATAGAAGGACATTGACTTGCCCCCATTTTTCAGATATGTCTGGCATCTGTTGGAGGAAGAATCCAGTGACAGTTTTGCTGTGCACCATACTGGCCCTGAGCCACCAATTCCTCCAGCTCCTGCTGGAGGAGCCAAGGAAAGCTTCAGAAATGACTCTCAGCAGCACGTCCTGAGTGGAGCAATTTTTAGCTCTTCTCATGCTGAAATCTGTCTCCCCTTTGAGACTAGAGCCAAAGATAGACTAAATGAGCAAACCTTTCATAAGAACTTAGGGGTTGTGGGTACTTTCCCTGATACTTTATTCCTCAGCACAACCATTTTCTTCCTGAAGTTTCCGTGATAAAATATTAGTTGCCCTTAATTCATTGCAAAGGCTGGAGATGCATTTACCAGCTGAGACCTTCTGTGCTGCCTATTTCTTAGTGAGAAAGAAAGGGGAAGAACAAGCTGACATTTTTAAATGTAAACTTTCTCAGGTTTGGCCAGCCTTCCTCTCTCCCAGGATTGGCAGGGGATTTGTTCTAACCAGCCTATTCAGTGCCATGAGAAACAGCTATTTTGTGGCAGAAACACCTCTCTTTTCTCAGAGGCTGTGGCATAACTGCTTGAGGTCTCTCACTCCAAATGGGTGAGCCCCTGGTGCGTGGGAGCTCTCATGGGCTGGGGAAGGGAGGGATGTCACAGGTTTCCTCGTGCAGAGCTGCCACCTGCTCTCCAGCAGGCACATTTCTGTGGGTTGATGAGCTGTGCAGCCTGGAAGTTGCCCAGTGGTTGGTTTTGTGGTCACTGGTGAGGCAGCTGAGGAGAAAATAAGAGTTTCTCCATCTGAAAAGCCATGGGTTTCCTCAGGCCTCTCCTGCCCCTTTGCTGCTGCTGGGTGGATGGCAGTGGCTGGGAGCTGGGTGCTGCTCTGAGTGCTGCAGCTTCTTTTGAGAGCCCACGTTGTGCCTCTTGCCCCCACAGCCCAGGCTTTGCCTCGATGGCAGAACTGGGCAGCATCTCTGTGCCTGTCAGATGGAAAGAGCTATTTTTTCTCTCTCATGAGAGATGGCCTCATCAGCCTGAGCTGCCTTGGGGCTTGTCTCAGCAAACCTGCTACATTGGATTAGCTCCTGCTTCTTCGCATGAAGGGGCTGTGCGTGCATACATGGTTTGAATTATTTGCTCTCTGGAGACACAGTTGCTAATCTTGTGAAGCACAGGTGTTGCTTTCTTCTGAAAGGGTGTTTTCCTGAAGGCTGCTCCCTGCCTTTGAAAAGGGAAATACTCCAAGGGCTTCTGTGTGTTCCACAGAGTCAGTGGAGGATGACAGACTGGGACCTCTTAAATCCTGAGTGCTCTGCAGAAGGGGGCCAGTGAGAAGTTGTTTGATGTTTCACTTCACATGTACCAGGGAAAAGCAAATTCAGTCACCAGGCACTAAAAAGGAGGTACAGCTTTTGTGGTATGTAATTCAGCTTACTGCCAGGGGTGCTCAGGATGAAGGCAAGAAGCCATGAAGGTGCATTCAGCACAAAATGACCTGTTTTGGTGTGGGAAACTGGGAGGGGCCCAAAGGAAGGAGCATTTGCTGTGGGTGCAGCTTCTGTTCCTGCACCTTCTCTGCTGGCCAGTGTCAGAGATAGGTATGGTGGCACCTCACCTCCATGTCACCCAGGAGAGCTGGGGTGGGGTAGCCCTGTGTTGGTTGCCTGTGCAGGGTGATGTGTCCCTGCAGTCTGAGGACCAGATCACTCACTCCTTGCCACTCCTCACTGTCTCTTGGCACAGGCTCAGCCTGGTCACCAACTGGAGAGCCCCAGACAGTGTGAGTGATGTCCTGCCCAGGTGACACAGGGAGGGCAGGCTGTCCTAGAGCAGAGGATCTCAGTGCAGCTGCTGCAGGGAGGAGAGTGGTGCTTGTCCTGGCAAGTGTTGCCACTGCTCCATCAGTGAGGGATTTGCTGAACTGTTTCCACAGTGCATGGAGATGCTGCCTGCAGGTGCTGCTGGGGCAGGGATCATGTCTCAGGAGACCTAGAGGTGTGTGAGGAGCCTGGTGTCTCTAGCCTGGCAGGCTGCTGGGTGTTAAGAGGGAAAGGTCCCTTCCAGGCACTGGTGTAGCACTGCTGCATGTCCAGAGCCTGACTGGTGTGCTGTCTCTCACTGGTTTTTTTTTTCATGTTTCTGAAAATTGTCAGACTTAGCAGCAAAAATCCATCCCATGAAGAAACACACACAAGGCTACAGCTTTTCAGGAGCTGTCAGTTTCCTGCTGCAGGACTCTTAACAGTAAAGGTCACCCTCCCTGCCCTGTTCTCCCTGCAGTGCTTTGTCAGCCCTGCTTCAGGAGAGCAGCCGAGTTGCATAATCCTGAGGATGGTGTTGGAGATCAAATTGCCTGTGAGCCTGACACCAGGAAAGAGTCTCCCTGCCAAGGATGCCTCTCACTCGCTTTGTGACACCACTGCCTCTCCACAGGACACTGCTGCTTCTCCACGGGAGTGCTGCCTCCCTTCATCCCCATTCATTGTTTTTGCTTCTTGGAGAAGATTCCAGCACTGGCGACTGGAACAAGCACAGACTACTTGTCCTTTTCATCACACCATCTGTTCCATCTGGACTTCTGTCCTTACAAGAAGCAGTTGGCACCATTCGCATCTTCCAGCCAGCAGAAAGTTGCCTCTGTGTGAGGCAGAAACTCCCAGGAGATTCAGAAATCCTCTCTTGTGTTGTTTTGCCCTTCAGACTGCCACTGCTTGCTAACTCTCATTTTATTTAACACAGAAAAGCACTTTATTAACATCTTCAATCTTCTACTGTCCCATGCCACTCCTTCAGTGTTACCATCATGCTGCTTTTCAGCCAAGGTTCTTCTCTCCTCCATCCTCCTCTGCCCTGGCAGGTCTTAACAGCAGGCTGTGTTGGGGGGTTACCAGTGTGGGGATGGGTGCATCTGCTGGCTCGGTGTCATTTCTGTGGGCAGACTTCACATTTGAGATGCCATGGCAGCATCTGGGAGTTTTGTGCTTTAAACAGTTGTAGGTGTTTGGATGGGTAAGTCCCACCTAGAGAAAAATGCCTTATGTGTTCGGGTCTTCCCCTTCCAACAGGAAACCCTCAGTGTGTGAATTCAGTTGCCTTTGCTGACCCCTTGCAGCTGGTGAGGTGGAGAATAAAAGCATGTTCTGTCTTAAAAAATGGCCTGCATCTTGTATGCTCTTCTGCTGGCTCCTCTGGAAACAGCACATACTTCAAGTAGGCAATGATTAACAGGTTCAGGATGTGTTTAAACAATAGCCATGACCTCACATAAACACCTTTCAGCAGGCAGAAGGGCTGCAGGAATGAGAGGTGGCTGGCAGGGTGCTCAGACTGCCCGGAAGCCTCTGTGATTTACACACAGCCTCCTGTATCCGCTGCACGGAGCAGCTCCCTGCCCTGCTCCCTGCTGCTGCTCCCTCATCACCCTGTCCTGCCACCCTGCAAGCTCAGGGTGCTGGATCTGACCCTGCTCCAGGGCCCTTGGGCTGTGGGATGGGGGATGTGGGGCAGTGGCACAGGAGGAGGCTCTGCAGGCTGGGGTGTGAGTGATGCTGGAGCTCCCCTGTCCTGAGCCACCCCGTCAGGGATCTTGGCATTCCCAGGCAAGCAGCCAGCTGCCTGCTCTGTCCCACCCAGCCCTTGGCAGGGGCTCTGGAAATGCTGCAGCCTTCTCAGGCTGTTTAGGTTCTGGTCTTTTTTTAAGCTGCTGTTTTCCTGGAATCCCTGAGAAGGGCCTGGCGGGTCATGCAGCATCTTTGCTGTTAACTCTCAAAATCCCCATCCTAACCATGGCTATGCTCTGGTCTGCTCTGCTTTCTTCACCTGCTCCCTATTTGGGACAAATGGAACCCCAGAAGCCCAGACTTTGAGGTTCTAAGTCAATGAAGGGCTTGCTGTGGTCAGCCATGAGTTTCTGGATAGTCCAGCTCATTCTTCCAGTGACAGAGATAACCTTGTGCTTTGTTGGGCCCCCCTCCCTTCCTCCTGCCAACACATTCCAGTCAGTGGGGCTGCAGATACAGATGATGCATTGACATCAGGGATTGCTGCAGCACCAGCTCCTGGGGCCAAGCCCTTCTAGCAAACCAGAATGGGTCAAAGAGCAACAGGAGCTGTGGTTGTTCTGGCCATAGCTGTCATCAGTCAGTGGAGCACAAGCTCTTAGGTCCCAGGCAGCTCTGCAGCTCAGGGTGGAGTCTGACTTCCCAATGTTAATGAATCCCACTGCCTCTGGAAAAATACTTGTTAAATAATCCTGGCAATTGGAGGGTGTTCAGTTCCCAGAGCAGTGTTGCCCTGCCCTGCCTGTCATGTACTTCAGCCCTGAGTGAGAGAAGTCCATTCTGTGGCCAAGAGTAACCAATTTGCCTGCTCGTAGGGTGAGGCTCAGAGATGTGAGTGGGAGAGGAGGGGAGGAGTTTTCCCTCCTTGAATTGGTCATTTCATGCAAGTTTGGATCTGTTGCAGAACACTAAACCTACATAAATAAGAAGCTCATTTCTTCTGAGCAAAGTAGGAAAATGATGAAGTGTCTTGGTTGGGAGCTGAGGGCTGGGGAGGGAGGGGAAGGCTGCTCCAGCCAGACCCAGTCTCCCCGTGCTCCCAGAGCGGGCTGGAGGAGCAGCCTCCAGTAGGGTGGGGTTTGGCTGGCTCCTCAACTCCCAGCCAAAGCTGAAATCACTGTTCCCCAAAGCACAGCAGCCCTCCCAGGGCAGCAGAGCAGACTGCTCACAGCCTTAGCACAAAGTCACATCCTCTTGAGCGTGGAAAGCTGGCTCTGTTGTTGGAGCATGGTGAGGGAGGCTGCCCTGTGGAGTGAGTGCATGGAGGGAGTTGGGTTTTCTTCCTGGGTTGTACCTAAAACAATTTCAAGACTGGTCTCTGGGATTTTTCTCTTCCTTCCAGTTAAGGAAATAGTTCCTTCTTGATAGATGGAATCCAAATAGCAGTTCAGTGCTGCAGAACTTTTGGAAGCAGATTTTGGAGAACTGTATAGTTTATGTAGCCCTCAAGGTGTGGAAAACAGTGATCACAGTAAATGACCCTTCCCAGTCTGGAAGGCCAGTCCCCCAACTCAGTCTGTTGTGGCTACAGGACATCAACTGCACATCTTGCTGCAGGATTGGACCAGCTCTCAGTGTTTCTGCACAGGAGGAGGCTGTATGTTAGACACATACTGGTCTGGAACAGCTTTTTTAGGGGAAATGTCAATGAGCCCCATTCCCCTTCCCAGTTTTTAATGCAAACAGCATCTTCTGCAGTGGAGTTGTAGGTTTATGCAGGATCTGGATGGTGCTTTCCCCTTTGCCTTTTCACTTGTTTTCATCTCTTATTTTCTAATGAGATTAATGGTCATTAGACTGTGAAATGTAATTTGCCCAGAATACAGACCTCCCATTGTACATGGCTTTCTGCTTGCCAGACGATCCCTTTGGAGCATGACATCTGCTTTCATCTGCTACAGTTTCACCCCTGTTAATGTTTGGAAGGCCTTCAACAGAACATTTTGACTTCTTTTTTTTTTTTTCCCACCAGGGGAAACTGGCCTTGGTAAGTCCACCCTCATGGACACACTTTTCAACACCAAGTTTGAAGGTGACCCAGCATCTCACTCACAGCCTGGGGTGCAGCTGAAATCCAATACCTATGACCTGCAGGAGAGCAATGTCAACCTCAAACTGACTATTGTGAGCACGGTGGGCTTTGGGGATCAGATCAACAAGGAGGACAGGTGAGTGCAGGGAGAGAAAGGCTGTATTGTGACCTAGTTTTCTCATGCAGGGTCTCTCCTGTGCCCTCCTTGGACCACACTGCACTGTAAAATTTTCCTCCTTCCTTCTTCTGGGTTGCCCTTGTCATGTCTTTGGGATGAGACAGGTAGAAGGGAGGACAGAGGCTGTGGTGTATCAGCACTGCTCCAGCTATCAAAGCAGCTTTTCTCATGCTGTCAGAGCTGTGTCTACCCTGATGCCAGCCTTCTGCCCAAGTTTGGCTGGTGGGGAGGGAGGAGAGCATCTGTGCTTGTTTCTTTGTGCTCTGCTGCCACAAGCTTCCAGCCAAGCCACCAGTGTGGTCTAGTGACCATTTGGCTTAACAGCCACGTCTGGCAGGGCTCTTCCCTGGTGCCAAAGGGAGCCCAGTAAATGTGCAGTGAGGTAGCTGGGGGAGGATCTCTGACAGGTGGCATGGAACCAGTCAAGGGGGTGCAGTTCCATCACAGTCTTGAGGGTGCATCTTCACAGAAGCATTGCAGGTGGGATTTGCTTTGTTGTGGGCCTGTCAGATTTTCCCTTTAGGCTGTTTAAGATGCACTGCTTTCCTTTACACTGGCAGTGAGACAGGCTCTGTACTTCAGGGGGAGTTGCAGGGATCCTGCCCCAGACCCCTGGGTGAAGGTGGTACTGAATGGAGATGTCTTCCACCTGCAGGACTCAGGGCTGTGAGAGCAGCAAGCCATGCACCAGGGTCACACTCTGCTGCAGCTGAGCCTACCTTGTCCTTCCTTTTAAAAGCCTCTCAGCCTCACAGTTCAGAGTATGAGCCCACTTGCCCTGGAGAGGATGGGGTGTCTCCTGACCTCTGCTGAATCTCAGACAGGCTGCTAGAATCTGATACAGGATCAGCTCTCCTTGTCAGTAGTGCAACTGTAACATGTCTTACAGGTGAGGAGGAAGGGAGATAGTGAAAATTAGTCCTGGGAAGTGAAGCCTAACAAGCAGCTTGTTGCTGAAAGCAGGAGGATGAGCACTGTCTGTTTACCTGTCTGACTGTGAGATGTGTAAGTTCTCTTTTTTTTTTTTTTTTTTCCCCCTCTCACCAAAGCTATAAGCCCATTGTTGAGTTCATTGATGCTCAGTTTGAGGCCTACTTGCAAGAAGAGCTGAAGATAAAGAGAGTCCTGCACAACTACCATGACACCCGGATCCACGCCTGCTTGTACTTCATCGCTCCCACCGGCCACTCCCTGAAATCCCTGGACTTGGTAACAATGAAGAAGCTTGACAGCAAGGTAGGCACATTGCACTCTTACTGGGCAGGTTTGCAGCTGCTGGAAAGGCTGCTGCTTTTCCAGAGCACACCTTGAATAGCTCCTGTGCTATCAGAGGTGACTGCGATGGGAGGTAAATCCTGTAGGTTTCTTGAGCACTTTTTAGTTGTTGTAAGTTGCACTGCAAGGTAGAAAAACTCCTTGGAGCAAAGCTGAGGATTTCTTACCACTCTTTTCCTTTTCTAGGTGAACATCATTCCCATCATTGCCAAATCTGATGCCATTTCCAAGAGTGAGCTGACCAAATTCAAAATCAAAATCACGAGTGAACTGGTCAGTAATGGGGTTCAGATCTACCAGTTCCCAACAGATGATGAATCCGTGGCAGAGATCAATGGAACAATGAATGTAAGTGACCTGGAGCTTCCTCCTCTCCCAGAACAGCATTGTCACCAGAGGGGTTGGTGGCCCACACTGGAGTGCTTCTTAAATCCCCTTTACTTTTTATTTTGTGTCTTAAAACTGGAGGATTTTACAGGGATCCCATCCTTGTAGTGTCATCCTAGGCTAGCAGAGCCATGTGGTGGTCTCTTGCCTCTCTGGTGGGCTTCCCAAGTAGGGAAGTTGCTCTCTTAGCTGCTGTTGAAGTGCAGGTCTGGCTGACTGCTTTTGTGTTGTCTCTGGATCTCATATGAGTAGCTGGAGAGTCTTGTGGAGAGGCCTAGAAGAGACATGATGTTTGTCCTAACAAAATAGCTGTCAGTGGTGGTTTCCTGGTCAGTCTTGTGGTGGCCTCTCTCTCAGGGCTTGGTGCTCTCACTGTGTAGGAACAGTCAGTCCTGGAAATGAAGATGCAACATCACTCCATCCTGAAGGAGCCAGAAGTGTGCTGACAGAGACAGAAGTCCTGTCCCCTAGGCCCTTCTGGAGTGGAGGTAGACCTCTGCTCATCTCTCCATTCTGCCATTCACACATCTCCTGGGAAGGAATTGCTCTCCTGGGTTGTAAACATTCTGCCTGGTGTCAGCCACTGCATGGAAAGATCAGCTCTTTAAATCCTCCACTGAACTGGTATAAACCATAATTACCAGGTTTATGGGTACTAAGCAGGCCAGAATCTCAATCTGATCAAGGCAGTTTTGCAGACCTGGAAAACTGGAATCCAAACAGTGATTTTATAAGCAACATAAGTTAAATCTGCTCATGCTTCAGGTCAGGGGGTGAGCTTGTGGAGGGACTGAGACCAGTAAGAGATCCAGGATGGTTTGATTTAGGTTTGTGACTTAAATTGTCAATGTTAATAATGTTTAAAAATTGAGGAATGGGGAAGTTTGATTTAAATAAGTTGCCTTAACCTTTGTGTTTGCACTTCTGTGTAGGAAGCTTCATTGTCTTTGCTTCATTCATCTTTGAAAGGTTCTAAAAGCAGTCTTCATGGTTAAGTAGTGCTTCTTGCTGACCAGCAACTTCTGGATCTGTTATTCTTCTTTGGTTTTTTTTTTTTTTCTTTGTTAATTACAGAGAAAAATGAGACTGGTCTTTTGATTACTTAATGTTTTGCTTATAACCTGCATTAGTTATCTTTTGCATGAAAAGTAAAATTAGGCTTTGAAATATGCAAACTCATTACTTCATATGCATTTTACTTTATTATATTCACTTGTGCTGAATGCATTAGAATTTTTTTCCCAGAGCATTTTGTGTTCCAAATTGGCTTCCTAAACAAAGAAAATATTGCCTGATCTGGCAGGAATTGATTAACTGAAGGATTTCTAATCTGTGCCATCGTGATCAGAGACAAAAGTATTTAACCATGAACAAAGGCATCAAGTGGGGTATTTAGAAAATAATCATATTAAACAAATCTTCAGAACAAGATGCTTGATTTTCCTAGAAGCTGATGTGGTCTTTTTTGAGAACCCCACCAAGCACATATGTACAAGTTCAGAGAAAGCACTGTCCAAAATTCATTAGGCCTCCCATCTGGATGTTATTCTTATATCAAGGAAGAAAGACAAACTCTCCTATTCTTTCAGCTCCCCGTTGGCTTTTGCTTTTTTGAATGAATTAGTCTAATTACAGAAGAAAATTGTCATCTTGCACCTGCTAGTTAAATGAAACCACATGCAGCTACAGGAGCTGTCCCATGTAGTGGGAGCTGGGACTTCCTTGCTGATGGAAGAAGGACATCAGCAGCTCTTTCCCCTGGCAAAGACAGCAGCCAAGCAGTTGGTCCAGTGGGGGAAGTGACTCTGCTGTTGAAGGTAGTTGGGCCCATGGACAGCCAGGGTTCAGTCTGTCTGTGTGGGCACAGCATGGTGTTTCTGCCACTGTCTCAGGTAGCTCCTCTTGCTCCCATTGCTCACTTTGACCTTTGGAAATCCCCTTCTTGACTTTTCTGGAGACCTGGATATGAAGCAAACAGAAAGCATTAATAGCTATGGGAGAAGTTGACCATGGGATGCTCCTCATAGACAATCTGAAGATGCCACCCAAAAATGGCAGGATCAGTGGAGGAGAGAAGGGGGCAGCTCCAGTGGGCTGTGGAGGAGTCACCAGTGGGGAGCACATTGCCACTAGCAAGCATTTGCTTGATCCTGTGTCCTGGAGTGGGAGTGGCTGGACTGAAACCCCAGGCACCACAGAACTGTGATGGCTTTTCCTCTGGGAACAGCACTGTGTAGACCTGCAGAGGAGGCTGTAGCCTTTGTGGGGGTTGGTACCTGTGGAGTTTCAGAGTTTCCAGAGTTGGACACAGGTACCGACCAGTTTCAGAGCATCTTGTAGTCAGGAGCCCAACCTGCAGTAGGTGGAGTGCACCCAGTGCCTGGCAGTAGCCAGCATGTCCTCACTGCCATGCTGTGATGTCTCTGGTTCTTCCTGGAGCAGCCAAAGGTGCCCATGGCCCTTGCTCAGCCCTGGGGTCTCCACTTGCCCTCTCCCTGCAGTGGCTGCTCAAAGGGGTGTGCGAGGCCTGTTTGCAGCTGGTGGAAAGGACTGTTGATGATCCTCCTTGTCTCCACGTGCAGCAGTGTTTGTGGGTAGAGCTGCTGCTTGTGCGTGGTCTGGCTGGGAGGCAGGAAAACTACAGCTTGGAGAGTGAGGTGGCAAAGGATTCATTTGAACACTGGCTAGGGGAGTTTCCCTCACGTTGCTGCACGGAGGCTGTTCAGTTGGCAGCTTAGTTTCCTTCCCCTCCAGTGTTTTCTGCCTCCTGCCTTTTGCAGTTAGACAGCCCTCTGCTGCAGATCTGCTTCCTTCAGCCTGGGAGACCACTTTCCTTTTCCTGCTGCCTGCTGGCCTGTCCCCCAGGTAGCTCACCCTGCTGGGCTTAACTGATCTGATCTTAACTGATCTTCCACAGAGTTGGTTTCCTGGGACCCTTTAATTGCCCAGAACTCTGCACGTTTGAAGCTCTAGCTAACAACTGTCACTGCACAGAACTCAGCAGAAGGGGGTGGGTGCAGGGAGCTGGCAACTTTATTTTTGAGTGCTGAAACCTTGCATTTGACTTCTTTGCAGCTTGGCAGAATGCAGTAGAGTTCCCAGGAGCAAGCGGAGGTGGAGAGAGATCTCACTTATTGCACAACAGATAAATGCAGCAAAGTATGATGGCAGTGTCTGGGGGCTTTGCTTGGCTGTCTGAGTTTGGGGAATGATAAGAGTGTTAAGGTGGGGGTCTTTGGAGCTTAGAGGGGTGGCAGGAGTGTTGCTGTTCCAGCTTGGCTGAGCTTGCACTGGGAGAGTCTTTTAGCCTTTCTGCAGAAGGCACAAAGTATCTTCTTTACCAAGCTGTAACTGTATTTTACCTCTGAGTTTTTGAAAAGCAAATCCCCCTTGTTCGTAGCCCCACTTCAGGTACTTGTAACAACTGTACCTGTGGGGTGTGTGTCTCATCTTGAAGAGCATAACAAGGCAGAGTTGAGCTAGTGGTGCAGCTCTGTAGTCCCCAGGATCCCTCCTTAGGGCTGTGATCCCTGGATTTGGCCTCCTCTGTCCTCTACCTATGCAGCTCTCTAGCAGTGGCTTCGCACAGCATCAACATCCTGAGGATGTGATAAAGCTATGGACAGTCCTTTGGGTTTCTTGGAACCAGTTTTGATAAAGGAGTGCTGCAGGAATGCACCGAGGGTAGCTTCCTTCTCTAAGCAATACAGGAGCCAGCCAGGAGAGGTGCTGTACTGGACCTTGTTCTCACCAGCAAGGAGGGGCTGGTGGGGAATGTGGAGCTCAGGGGCAACCTTGGCTGCACCATGAAATGGTGCCATCCTTAAGGTGGCAGCATGCACAGCAAGCTCACTGTCTTGGACTTCAGGGAAGCAGACTTTAGTCTCTTCAGGGATCTGCTTGGTAGACAGAGTTGCCCAGAGAAGCTGTAGATGCCCCAGCCCTAGAAGTGTTGGATGGGGCTTTGAGCAAGCTGATCTAGTGGGAGGTGCCCCTGCCTGTGGCAGGCAAGTTGGAACGAGATTTCAACACAGGAAAGACATGGAGCTGATGGAGCAGGTCCAGAGGAGGCCATGAAGATGATCAGGGGGCTGAAACAGCTCTCCTACGAGGACAGGCTGAAGGAGCTGGGGTTGTTCAGCCTGGAGAAGAGAAGGCTCTGGGGAGACCTTATAGCCACCTTCCAGTACCTGAAGGGGCCTACAGGAAGGCTGGAGAGGGGCTGTTTCCACAGCCTCTAGTGAAAGGATGAGGGGTAATGGGTTTAAATTAGAGTAGATTTAGACTGGTTATCAGGAAGAAGTTCTTGACCCTGAGGGTGGTAGAGCAGTGGAACAGGCTCCACAGGGAGGTGGTTGAGACACCATCTCTGGAGCTATTCCAGGTGAGGTTGGCCAAGGCTCTGAGCAGCCTGGTCTAGTTGAGGGTGTCCCTGTTCACTGCAGGGGGGCTGCACTAGATGCCCTTTGGAGGTCCCTTCCAGCCCTAAGCATTCTATGATCTGTCAGATCTCTTCCAACCCCAAACCATTCTGTAAGTCTGTGGTATGATCTGGGAGAGGAGATGCTGAGGGACAGACCTCAGGGCACATGTGGGTGCAGAGGCCAACCCAGTGCAGGGACGTGTTCAGCCCTTCCTGGCCAGGCTGGAGCAAGTGGTGAAGAGAGAGGTGACTGGGGGTGAAGGAGAGACTTTGATCTCACGATCCCATAGAGCAAGCGCTCCAGTGTGAGCCGAGGAAGTGGTGGGGGGGATAAAACCAAGAGGGCTCCAAGACTTCTTTTATTGCTTCTGTGCTTGTGCAGATGTTCTCCTCAGCCACGGCAAGCCCCGGGACAGCGCCGCGGTCAGAGCCGCGCAGCGCGGTGGTGGAGCGCTCGTTCTGACGCTGGTCTGGCACTGGCTCGTCTCACCCGACGCCCCGTGGCTGGGAGGATCAGCCAGGTAGAGGCTGTAGAGTGGTAGCACTAACAAGGTTTCCACAAAGGACCCTCCCTTCTCCCCGCTTGTCTTGGGCTAGTGGCCAGTGAGTAGACTCCCTGAGATTAGCGTGTGCGTAACGGCTGTCTCGCTCCGTGGCTGTGCTAATCTCTGTGTGCTGGCAGGGCAGCCCGGGTGGGGAGTGACTAACCTGGCCATCATTCCATGTGTTCCAGGCACACTTGCCATTTGCAGTGATCGGGAGCACCGAGGAGCTGAAAATAGGAAACAAAATGATGAAAGCTCGTCAGTACCCCTGGGGAACAGTGCAGGGTGAGTTGACCTCTGGGATTCTCATGGCACAGATGGTGACACATCTGCCAGGGGGCAGTGGGCGCTCATGAGAGGAACAAGGTCCTGCTGGACTTGAATATCTTACTGGGAATTAAGTCCTTGTGTCAGGCCTATAGTGCCAGCTTTCTTTGCTCAGAAGGGCTGTTGGAGGAGTAGACAGATGGGGGATGTAGGAAAAGAGCTTTGTTTCTGTCCCCACCTCACCCCTTCCCGTGTTTTCTTTAGTGGAGAACGAAGCTCACTGCGACTTCGTGAAGCTGCGGGAGATGCTGATCCGCGTGAACATGGAAGACCTTCGTGAGCAGACCCACACGCGCCACTACGAGCTGTACCGGCGCTGCAAGCTGGAGGAGATGGGCTTCAAGGACACGGATCCAGACAGCAAGCCCTTCAGGTGGGATCCTGGAGGAGACAGGACAGCTCAAGAGAGGCATTCGTTGGATGCGCTCTCCGCGCGTGTCCTTGCGAGAGCACGGAAAGAGCCAATGCGGCAAGAAAAGCTGCCAGGTCAGATAAATCCAGACTTCAGCAAAGGTGCTGGCTGAGTGAGAGAGGTGAAAACAGAGAGGGTGTGCAGGGTGGACTGACTGCAATAAAGGAGTAGAAATGTCAGTGCTGTGGAGATACAGCAGCATCCCTCTAAACTCGTGTTTGTGGGCAGCTGGTCTCTTTGAATTGCCCAACATTCAACACAGAGAAAAGTGCAATAGCTTCTAGACCCCAGATAGGGGTTGGATGAGGAAGACCTTGAGCACATGTGGGTGGGTGGGTGGGTGAGTGGCAATATTCATGGTGCAGGCTCAGGGGTAGCAGGGCTTGTCCTAAGTGGTATCACTGGACTTTCTTTTCTTTTTAGCTTACAAGAAACTTACGAAGCCAAAAGAAATGAGTTTCTGGGGGAACTGCAGAAAAAGGAAGAGGCAATGAGGCAAATGTTTGTCCAGAGGGTCAAGGAAAAAGAAGCGGAGCTGAAGGAGGCTGAAAAAGAGGTGAAGACTGCAGTACCTGTCTTGTTATGGTTGTGAGTGGTAGAGCCACTCCCAGTAGCTGCTGCCCAGTCTCTTTCTGCAGAGTGTGGCTTAGGCCTTTCCTGTCAAGAAGACTAACACTTAACTTGGGGGTCATGGAAACATTAAAGTGTTCATCCTCTAGGACAAAACTATATCACAGTGTTTATATAGCACAACTTACTACACCATGGAAGTGCCATAGTCTTGATTCTGATGGAGAGTTGCATTGAGAGAAACAGACCCTGATATAAGGCTGTTATATAAAAAAATACCCATACAGCTTCATTAGCTGTGTGAAAAATCCATTAATGTAATGACCTTAAAAGAGAGTAAGATAGAGGCCCTTGGAAATGGGTTAATTATTTTTGTTTTAATGATTATACTCTCCCAATCCTCTACAGTTAATGTGTGCAGTGGTGCATCACTGAACACTGCTTGGTTTGTAAGCTGTTGTGGAAGGAAACTGTTCCCTGCTCTTTTTCTCTTCAGTATCTCAGCTCAGGGGGCTAGAAGTGATGTAGAGACCAAAAGACATGTGCAGACTCAGATCTCCTGGGATCCTTCCTTCCATCTTGCTCTTTTTCTGTGAACAGAGTACCTGGTAGTGCTGCTGGGTCTTGCTCACCTCTCTCTTTTCCCTCTAGCTGCATGAAAAGTTTGATCGCCTGAAGAAGTTACATCAGGATGAGAAAAAGAAGCTAGAGGATAAGAAGAAGTCTCTGGACGATGAAGTAAATGCATTCAAACAGAGGAAGACAGCAGCTGAGTTGCTCCAGTCTCAGGCTCAGCAGGCTGGAGGATCGCAAACTCTTAAAAGAGATAAGGAGAGGAAAAAGTAAGTTGCTAACTCAGTGATACTTGCTTTTTGGTAGTGGTTCTCCTTTACTGCTTTTCTGGGTGTTCATATCTGTCTCCCAGCCTAGCCAGTCCTTATCAGGGAAGGCTGCAGCCAGATCTAATCCCTAGTGAGGCTGAGCAGTAGCTGGAAGCATTTTACCTTTAGCTGTCATCCTGAAGAGCAGGGAGCAGTGCTGACCTACCTCAGTGCTTGCTGGCAGCGTGGGAGAGGATGAGCTTGTTTCCAGTCCCCCAGATTCCCTGTCCCTCCCTTGGTCTGTCAGTGCTTGTAATGAAGTGGAACAGTATTGGCTGCTGAGGGTAGGGTGTGGGTAGCAGGGACATCCCACCACCCGCAGAGAGGAGCCTCCTGCCTCGGGGTCTTCTTGTTTAGGTTGGGGAAAAGCTTACACTTGTGGAAATGACTCGGGGAGACTAATAGTCCTGAATTCTCTAGTGTGCAAAATGGAAGGCTACAAAATGACAGGACAGGTCAGAGCTCCTTGTTAGTGCCAGCACTCTTCTTCATCCCTAAAGCAGCTTTTTGCTCTCCACAGAAACAGTGGAATAGTGCATGGCTGTAGCAGTTCCCCATGCCAAGGGCTGGTGTGACAGGATCCAGCCCTTGTCACGGTCCTGTGATCTGGGCCACTGCAGTTCCCATCCCAGGCTCCTCATGCTCTGCACTGCTCAAGAGCAACCAGCTGTACAGCTGACCAGTCCTCCCAGTTCACCCAGCAACGAGCAGATCCTTTCCCTCTCACTGGGGTACATTTCCCAAAACAGAGCACCGTGCCACCTTATGTGTGTACAAAGAGTGGTGTGCAGATAAATAAGGGTCTGGTTTCTGTTCTACTGCCATAATCCCCTCTCTGCACATCCCTGGGGCTAATCCAGAGTAAATCTTGCCCACGCTACACAGTCCTAAATAGATGGAGAGGTGCTGTTAATGTGAGCAATATGGCACGTGCCCAAAGAGCTGACAGGATTGTTTATCAGGGAAAACAGCCCTTGACTGTTAAACTTGGAATCCAATGAGACAGGAGGGGAAAAACCCAATAACCAGAAAGAGATTCTGCTTTAGTCTCTTTAGGTTTGAGCTGGAGCTGCTTCAACATCAACATTCTTTTGCCATGAGCAATTAGTGCTGCCCTTCCCTCGCTTGTCCGTTCCTTTTTCCTCTGTGCATTTTGATTTGCCCTTCTGAATTACCTTCAGGGGGGGATCATATCCCTTCATTCTGAGGAGCCCAAGACTGACTGGGGATAGTCTTCTCTCCCCACATGTGAGGAATACACAACTGATTTCTCTGGTGCTGGGAGCCCTCAGACAGCTGCACTTTGAGGACTGCAGCTGTCAGCCCCGAGATCCTTTATGATCGGGAATGCAGGAGAGGGAGATGACACACCTATAGTAGAAGCAATTAGTCGTGGTGGCCCAAGTCACACCCTTGTTCCTAGAAGCAGTTCTGATGTCAGAAGAGCTCCTTCACACCAAGCACATTCATATGGAAAGGTATATGGTACCATCCTTGTCAGCTGAGGACACAGAAAGGCACAGAAAACTCCATGGAAGAGATAGTGCTTAAGTAAGGTTTGGGAAGGTATTAGGAGCCCTGTCTCTCCTCCAGGAAAATAGCTGTGTTAGAAATGGTGCTGCTTTCTTTACTCAGTAACTTCTCCAAGTGTCCTTAATAATTCATTGCCATATTTAGATCATAAACATCTCTAACAAACCATGAATTTCACAAGCTGTAGCTTAATTGTATCTTGTTCAGTAGTGGCTGGTGGAACACTAGTGTTTTTCTTTCTCAGGTGAGTCTTTTAAACCCAAGCTCTGTAATTTGCACTAATCATGACTTGGTTTCATTTTTAATCCATTTATTTAATTAATTTTGTTGTTAACATCATTATCATCATCATCATTAGCTCTTACATCTATGCTGTTTTACAGTTAGCTGCTGTTTGGCTGCATGGTGCATGAGGCACGTTGTCCTGGTAAGAGTCATTCACTAATACAGACCTCACAGTGGGATCACTTACAGCTCCTCAAAAAGCAGACCCCCTGCAAGCCCAGAAGCCTATAAGCATTACCCCTGTCTTCTCTGCTTTCACCTTTGCTATGTGTGCTCTTCCAGGCACTCTCTACACGTGCAGCTGTAGGAAAAGGATACAGTGAAGTTTGTCTTTAAAGATTCTGCAAAGTAAAGTGCAGAAGAGACTCAGTATTAGGGTATGAACTGTAGGAAGTATAACCATTAGGTCCTCCTCTTTTTAAGCCTTCCCAGCACTTTGTTGGCTCTGTTTTCTTTATTACATCTCCCTTAAAAATAAATTATATTCCTTAATCACATAAGCAATGTTGATACTATGGCAACAATTGCTATGGAGATGTGGTGCTGGTGATAGAACCAGCTAGCCATGGAAATGTCCCTTCCCCTTCTCCTTCCCTCCCACCCCTCCAAGTTCTAGTGTGAACTTGTGGTTGCTGTGCAGGTGAAGGCAGATGCAGGGCTGCTTTCTATCCCTCCCTTTACATACTAACAGATGGGAAAATCTGCCAAACCTACAGCTTTCCTTTCTCCCAAAGCACCAGAGAATCTCACCAAACTCTGTGTGTGTGTGTGTATGAGGGAGTGTTAACCTGCTGACAAGTAACCAAACCAGCATTCAGCTACTGACAGAGTTGATTGTCCCAAACCACAGCAGATAATATATTCAGCAGATAAAGACTGAGTATTTAGCAGATGATAAAGGCTCTGAAGATAGACTGACAGACTTCATGATGTTCTTAGCAGTCAAACGGGTCACCCTTGGCTTGGATGGTCAGTTGCAACAGCCAGACACAGACCCACACTCCTGGCAGAGTGTCCAAGCTAGGGTAAGGCCAGTGATAGAAGCTGGCTGTGCTCAAGGTGTGCCCAGGAAGCCTGCCAGAGCACTTCACCCCTGGAAAAGGCCAGTTTCCAAGGAGTTCTGCCAAGATGTGGAGAGTCCCCACTGGAGAGAGCCCTGTCAGAGGTGTTGCACTGCAGGTCCACCCTGCTCAGCTGCTGTGACTCTGCCCAGAGCATCTCTGCCTTCATGGGAGCAGGGATGGAAGGTGGCCATGCAGTCACGGGCAGGCTTGTGGAACAGATAAGGTTGCACAAGAGGTTTAACAAGCCTGGCCATAAGCTAGAGTGCAGTGGGGAGTGCTGGAATCTTGGGAATTGAAGGCTCAGTTAAACAAAGGTATGTGAGAAATGCACCTGTCTGGCAGGAGAGCAGCATCCTCATTAGGGTTATTAGTTAAACTGCTAATGACTGTGGTTTACTTACAGCTAGGTTGAATGTGTTTAATTGAGTCTGTCTAATTTGCTGTTGATTCTCTGGTGAGAGGGAGAAGAAAGCTCTCCCAGGAATTTCTTTCTTCATGGAGCAGCAACACTTGTTATCCCAGGCAAGGGTGGCAGCACCCCAGGTGCACAGGTCTCTTGGAGAAGGGACCTGTTGGAACAGCAGCAATGATGAAACACCCTAAAAACTCACCCTTGAGCCCACCCTTCCCTGCAGGCAAAGGCAAGATTTACATTCCCTCCAGGATACAGTCCAGTCTAACTTACATTAGACATTAGGCTGGCAGGGAGAGGCATCTGCAGTTCACTTCAATGGGCTGTTCCACTTCACAGAAGAGCTGCAGAAGGCTCTTGCACTGACTCAAACTGGAGCTTGTGGTTGTCTTGAGCAGCCTGGTGGAATGAATGTCTGCTGCCAACAGTAACTCTGAAACAATTAAAAGAACAACTCTGCTTATCAGAGAATGGGAAAAAAAGTGGAAAAATAAGCTCAATGAGTAACTGTTCATTGTGGGGCAGAGTACGAAGGCACAGCTGAAGTGCAGTGAGTGAACATCACTGATTTGTGTTGGTGATGGATTGCTGTTGGCAGTGCTTGTAACTGTGCCCTGTTGTGTGTCAGACTTTGAATCCAAGGGAGGTCTTTGTTCCCGCCACACAAATGCAGACAGTGCCTTGTTCAATGGGTGGTTGTCCTTGCTAAATTAAATATGTATACATGGTACTTTTGCAGAATTCAGAAGAATACTCTCCATATTGATCCATAAAGTATTGCAGGGCTCCACTGTTTTGCAAGGACACAGACAAGCCCCAGTGGATGAGTCTGTAGCTTGCAAAACTGGGAAGGGATTGTTTTAGAAAATGAATTGGATTCATCCCACTGCTGAGCGTGTGTGTGAGTGTGGGTCTGCAGAGAGCATGTTTTATACTCTAATTAAACCTTATTAACACCAACATTTATTTTGGCCTGTGTGTGTCTTAGGAAACATTGATGTTCTGTTTGTTTTGGTTTTGTTTGTTTGTTTGTTTTTTTGTCATGGCTCCATAAAACCATTAATCTGCCTTTTTCTTTCATTTTCAGTTCGGGTTTCCTGTAGAACCTTTCCCTTCACTCCAGAAGCCAATGCCCCACACTTGGTTAACACCCAGCTCTGCCCCTGTGCCTCTCTGCTCCCCTGCCCTCAGCGCTCCCCTCCCGCTCACCCGGTGTTCCAAGCAGGAGCCCCACCCAGCCCTGGCTGCTCGGGGGAAGAACTCGGCCCCAGCCCGTGTGGAGCTGGCAAGAGAGGCTGGTTGCTGGTGGCTCTTCCCTTTGGGCAGGGTGCTCGTGGCCTCCCCTCCTGCCAGTCTCTTGGCTTTATGGCTCTGCTCCGTGCTAGGCGAGGAGGGCTGCCCGGCGCCGGGCGCTTACCCTGCTGTGGGACACCCTGAATGCCACCTGCTGCTGCCCTGGGCTGGCACCTGCTGTGAGAGGCTGGCTGCCCTCCCCCTTCTGATCTGGCTGTATCTCACCCCTCGTTACCCCCACCCCCCACTGCTGCCGTGTGCAACCAGAATAGTTTGAAAGGACTTTTTGCAAAACTTGACAAAACTTGACACACCCCCCCCCCCCCCAGGTGTGGCCTGAGTCCAGACCTCAGGTGCCCAGGCCTGGGGGGGTCTCCAGCTTGGATCCACGGTTTGCAGCTAAGTGTTCTCTGAATGCTGCAGGGGTCAGGAAGGATCTCTTGGCTCGTCTCCCTCGCAGCCTGCGGGCCTGGGTGCACATCCTGGATCCAATCTCAGGGAAAGCTGGTCACCCTGCTGTACATATCAGTGTTTCTGAAGAACCATGATGGTGTTTCTCTGACTCTTCTCAGCGATTCCAACAATCCCTGGTTTTAATGCAAAAAGTGTTACCTTTATTTTTTTGTTCCCATTCGGCGCCTGTTTAGAAGCACCCAGAAGCTGTCAGGCTGCTTCTCAGATTTTCTATTCAGCAAAAGCCCTGTTTTACTGCAAGATTTGCACTGAAAAGGAGGGTGTTTGCTCACTAGAGCCAGTTTACTCCAGGCAAGCGCAGCTCTGGTTTGCCTGCAGGTGTCGTCTTCTCTGTGTATTTCTGGATGAGTTGTTTCTAAATAAAGCCTTCATCAGACAGTGGATTCTGGTTAACATTTACTTCTTTTTCTTTTTTTTTTTTTTTTTTTTGTTTTCTTTGCCCTTCTTTTACAGTAACCCATGGCTCTGTACTGACTAATTACCCTGAATACAATGGGCCGGAATGGACCTTCGTTTACTTGTTAAATCAGAGGGTCTAATAAAATGTGACAGCATTTCAGCTGCCCTTTCCCATGGTGTTACCCTTGCTTTCCTTTATATCTTCATTGTCATTCTGTTTTTACTATGTACTGGTGCTTATTGATTTTATTAAACAATGTCAAATCAGTCTGAAAATGTTTTTGGATGCTGCAGCTTTAAATCCTGCATCCCCTCCCCCCCCCAATTGATGGATTTCCCTTTCTACTGGTCCCTCTCTGCCCACATAAAAAAGGGAAATAAGTTCTGTGAGTTATTTTTGCTGGCAAAATAATGCATTTTAAATGTATTTATTTGTGATGTTAACATCACTTTAATTATCACGTGGTCGAGAGATAAAAACCACTGTTCTCTCTATACTTGGTGTCATTTTCCTGATATCATCTGCCTTTTTTAATGTGCTTTTATTTTTTTCTGTTGCTGATTCATGCTCCCTGCAGCCTAGTGTGCAGTCCTCACTTCCATTTCAGACTGGCTTCTTGTGCCCCCAGTTTCACACTGTGTGCAGGTCAGGTTCTCCGGGTGTGGCTGAATCCACACCTCCTGACCCTGCTGAAAGACAGGGCTGCAGCTGCCAAATGCTGCCAACAAAACCCCTTCAAATCCTGATTTTTTGGAAGATGAGCAGGAACTGGAGCTGGGTGTGGTAGATGGTGGTGGGTTTGGTGTGAGGCGAGCCAGGGCAGTTTGGGTGACACCACAGCCCCACCAGCAGCTCCTGCACAGGGGCTGTTGGGCTGGACAGCTGCTTACACAGCAACTCAGACCACTGCCCTTTCCAGCCATCAAGACTGGAATTGATCACTTTCTTGATTGCAGTGATTTTCTCAGCTATCCTGTTTTGCCCTAAATAGTTCTCTCATGAAAGTATTTGGCTGTTCTGTGGGCTTTGGTTTTGGTTTGTTGAGCTTTTTTTAAGCAATATAAAATAATTGGGAGTGTTTACTTTTACTGCTCCCAAAACCAGTCAATACCAGTCTCAGATTTCTAGATTATCTGCTAAAAGAACCTTTTAATGTAGCTTTTTTTTTTTACCCTACTGCAGGTCACTGGCTCTTCCTGATTATAACGTTAAAGTTACCTGAAGTCTTTTTAACAACTTTAAAAGTTTTTTACTTGTGTGATTTCCTTGAAGTACCTCAGTTGCCACAAGGAGGTTCCATCTCTCTCCTGTCAGCTGTTTCCATGTTGCATCTTTTTTTTTTCCTGCTTTTTGAATGTCTTTCTCTTTTTTGCTAATATTCTGTTTTTTTCTCTTTTTTTCCCCTTTCTCTCTCTCTAGCTTTTTTTAATCTGTCTGCACCAGCTGCACTGGGTCTGAGGGAGAAGACTGCCACTTCTAGAAGAGATTAAGGGTCTTATGTCTGGGGAGGGGGGGGCAAATCTTCAGTGTTAGTGTCTGGGAAAGAAGCTCTCTTACTGACTTGCATGGTATCTAAAATCGAAGTGTCTTGTAATTTGTGTGACAAGACAGGGCAACGTGGGCAACCGATTGTTTACCTGGAATTGTGAAGAGCAGAAATGTGATGTTTGGACTAACGATGTAGCGAATACATTTTCAAACATTGTTATGGGCATATATATTTTTTTTTTCTAATTCTGTCTTTAATAATGTAAATGTCAGGGGCTTCCATAAGGTGTGAAGCCCGAGGAATATTTTCAATATGCTGTTGTTTGGTTTTGGAAGCTGTGCACTCAGCGTCAAAGGAAACACAAACATGGTGCAATTTGCTCTGTCGGCAGCCACGAAATATTTAATTTTAACAAAGAAATAAAGTAAGAAGTCTGTGTTTTCATTGGTGTTCTCCTCTGTCTCTCCACCCTATTAAACAAGCTCCTTCGGCTGCTGGACGTGGCTCAAGTGGTACTTTATTCATTTCCCTTTTCTAACGTTAGCAAATCGTTATCAGGCAGCTGATTGACAGCTTGTACCGTAGTTGATCCGTCCACACCCCCGTGAGTAGGTGCAGCGCCCTCCGAGCAGCCCCGGCTCCCCTCGTCCCGGTCACCGCATCATCTCCGCGCCGCGGCGGCTCCGGGCTTGCTCTCTGTGCTACCCGGCAGAGAACCGCAGCGAGTTCCCTCTCGACAAGCGCTGGAGAACCAGCTCCGCTCGGCCCGGTACCTTTCTAACTCGGATGTACGTTTTAAATAAAAAGTTCGAAAGGCCCGTCGCGTGTTGTTGTGATTGCGACTCCCGAGAACGCCGGGTCTGGCCTCGCAGGGCGCGGTGGCTGGAGAGAGCCCGGCAGGGTTGGGCCGGGAGGGTTTCCTCGCCCCTCGGGCAGGAGCATCCCCCCCCGCCCCGGCCCCGTCTGCCCTCCTGCACCTCCTGTGGGCCGGGGGCACACAAGTCCCGGCAGCTCCGCACCGAGGCTTGGCCCCAGTGAGAGGCCTCGAGCACCTCCAGCCCGGTACCCGGCGGCGAAGACCTGCTGGGGCGGCACCGAGAGCCCTTGTCGCCGGCGGGCGGGGGTGCGCTGTCCCGTCCCCTGCGAGCCGCTGGAAGCCTCGGCTGCGGCACCGCCCGCCCGGGACGCGGCCCCGCCCGCGGCCGCCAGAGGGCGCCAGCGAGCAGCGGCGGCGGCGGCAGCTTCCCGCGGCGTCTCGCGCGGCTCTGACGCGCCAACACGTGACGCGGCGCCGGCCGGGCCGCTCCGCGCGAGCCAGGGTTCAGCGGCCGCCACCGGCACGGGCGGGGCCGCGGGCGGCGGGGCCGGGGCCGGTGTCGGCCTATAATTTGAAG
>JAOEGS010020880.1:0-38851 GCA_025447755.1 Corythornis vintsioides | reverse complement strand
GCTGGTAAGAGAAAATTCTCATGGTTGAAATGTTTCCAGTAAGTAGAGGGTATTTTTGGAAAAAGCAGGATCTCTGAATATATATAGATATCTAAATATATATATATATATATGATTCAAAGTGACTGAGCATAGTAAAGTTAATAAAATGAGGTCAAAACTTTAGGCTAACTAGGAACTTCTAGAATGCTACACACAGTCAACTATAAAGTACTTGCTGCTGAAGGTGATGTGATTTATAGTTTTGTGCATTGTGTCTCTTTCAAGTAGTCTAATTTCAATAATTTCTCAGTTGTAAAAGCAACAGCCTAAAATCCTGTACCAAATTCTTCAGGACAGTTGCTGTGACAGGGGCTGGGGTGTAGGCCAGTGTCCTGAACAGAGTTGTCTCAAAGACTCAGCACTCTCAATTACAAGGTGTAGTCATCCCTCCCTCTGCAAAAATAGGATTTTACAGTGTGTCAGAATTAATTTCTCAGCTTGTGCTTATTTTTCCTGGCTCCAAATGAAGATCTGTTTTGAGTAGCAGTACAAAGTTAGTCTTGCAGTGCAGTCTCTGTTTCCTTGAGCCAGATGGTGAAAGCCTGGCTGCCTTGCTGGGGTTACTCTGCTGTCACACCTGGGGTTACTCTGGGGCTATCTCCTTTTAGACCAATTCCTGGGAGTGACCTAAGAGTTCTCCCTAAGAGCTTTCAGCTGAAGCCACTCCAGAAGTTTTGCTCCATTCATGGTTTCAATCTTTTACTATCAGTAATTTGCATAATGAGCCAGGAGTGTCAGTCCAAGGTGCTGTGCCAGCAGAAAGCAGCAATGGGGGGTTATCTTCAAGACATTCATTGCACTGTAAGACAGATGGCAGGAGTTGGTCTGGAGCTGGGGGGGTAAGAGAGTGTTGGCACAGTGCTGGAGAGGCAGCTGCTTGGCTTGGCTGAGTGCTGTCCACTCCTGGAGTTTTACACTGGTTTTTAGAAGGGACTTTTAAAGGCTAATCAGAGTGTAGCTGATGTTTGTGGGATGTCCCTTCATAAACATGACAGGGAGCAGGAGGTAAAGATGGTCACCAAGTCCAGAGGCAGCCTCTTGCCATGAAATTGGAGATGCACATCTCTTCACCCAGCTCTCATCTGAGCAGTCCTAGCCCCAGCAGTCATTCTGTGCCCACTTGAGAGCACCCCTGGCATGCAGGTGACTTGGTGATGCCTCATTTATGTCCTTTCTGCTGCTGGTTGGCTCCTTGAGCCCACCTGGAGTATGTGCTAGTCTTGATGTGATTAATTTCTGTTTAATCTCAAACACTAATGTAAGGATTTGCTGTCCTGCACCTCCTCTTGCAGCAGCTGAACTGCCAGAGACAGTGCAGTTGGCTGTTGAGCCTGGACTTCATCTACTATTGCAACTCCTCCAAAACTTCTGGGGTTTTTTTTGCTGATAAATGTGCAGATTAACTGGAGATACCCTCTTTTTTTCTAGTGCTTAGTATCTTGTTCAGCAGAACAACTACAGTATCCAAGTAAGGCAAATAAAAGATTATGTGCCAAAACCAGTTCTGGGCAGTCTGCTCTATTTTGAGTAACTGAAGCTCTGCTAATTTATGGCAACCTAGCCCAACTGATAGTATTATATTATTTCTCCTTTCTCTTACTAGATTCCAGCTTTTCTATGTGATTGCTTGTGAGTTTGGTTTGTTGTTTTTTGTTTTGTTTTTTTTTATTCAATATATCTATGATACAAATATTTCATAATATCTTTTCATTTCATATGTACTGGACCAGCTTAATTGAACCAAGCTCATTGTTTTCAGTGGCCTCATACCAAAAACAATTTTGTCCTAGGGCTTTTACAGAGGAGAAAAAAATAGCTTTTTAAGTATAGATATTGAAATTCAGAGTTGCAGCTCTCATCATTCCACATTCCAATTCAGTTTCTGCAAATCTGATCTTATCCATAAAGAGGTATTTAAAAAGGTTTGGGGTTTTTTCCTGTTTCTTTGCCATTTGAATCAGTATTTGTAAGTATTCCATCCTGTAGTTAGATTTTTACAACTGTCTCCATAGCAGTGAGCTTTACTGGAAAAGAACTGTCTGTGTAAGAAAGGATCCTACAGAATTCAAGACACAATATAAAATGCAAACCTAATCTTGTCAATCTCAGTTTACCAGATAAAGCAGCTTTTATCTGTAAGGTTGCAGGAATGGAGAGGTGCTTGTTTGAAGACATGTGCTGCACTGGGGCTGGTCATTCTGCAGAGGTTGAGTGTGAATAGTTACAGGTGTATAGCAAAATGATGAGAAACTTTCTGCTCTTCAGAAGCTGTTGACTCTAATCAGAATACTTGTGCTTAAAGTCATCTTTTCTTTCCAGAATGGCTTCCTTTTCTCTCAGGTTTGAGGCAACTGAAGAGGCAGAATTTATACCAAGTCCAAGGAGCTGTTCCATGGATCTGCTGCTTCTCAGGCTTGTTTTATTTTAGCACAATTTTTACCAGTTCTTGCTGGTTGGAAGTGACTTTGGCCCTCTTGCCCAAGCAAACACAGAGCTGTAGAGGTCCCTATGGTCTGTGCTAGCTTCCCTTCTTGTTGTTTCTGCAGGATTTTGATTAGCTTTGGTTGTGTCAACCTCATTGGGCCACTAAACCAGTTTGCACAGTCTCTGCTCACTTGGCTACCTTAACACTGAGAGAATCAACACTGTAATGTGGCTGATTTGCTTCAGCCCACTGAGGTATCAACAGCTACTGTATTCTAGGTTTGCCTTATTCACTCTCTGCTCCATTTTCTCCTCTTTGGGTGGAACCCACTGCACTTTGTACACCCACCAGCCCTTGCCTCAACGTGCTCTCAAGCTCCTCTGCCTCTCTAGCTCTCCTTTGTGCCTCAGCAGTCTAGGGAGGCTGCCAGCATGACTCCTGGCAGTTAATCCTCTACTGATTTTTCTGGTGCCTCACTCTTAGCAGCAGTGAGGACATGTCAATGCCTGTTACCCAGGAAGCTGTGTTGCAGAAATCTGTTTAAGAGGGTTGCACCTAATGTTGGTCGATTTTTTCCTATTGCTAATAGGAACAAACGATTCCATCCTTGACACAAGGATTTGGCAAGACCTCAGTGTGATGTATAACACAGGTCAGATCTAAACATAATCTAGGTGTTTTATCTGGACTAATTGAGAACTAGCTAGAAAAGGCCATACATTAAGGTTTTTGTAAGAAATGAGAGTAATATTTCTATTTCCTTCAGTTTTGCATGCTTACCATTTTTCCGTTTCCACCGAAGGCAGAAAGGTTGGAAGCAAGGTAGCAATTGCAACATTAACTGTTTCTTCAGCATTTATTTTGGCTGGTAGAGAGATCAAGATCTGCTTTCTAGAGATTAGGATAAACTGAAAGCTAACTGCAGAAATTAATTTATAGCACTGTTAGGAGGTGTTGATTATGATCTAGAAAACAGAGAGAAAACGTGAAAGTGCAGTTAAACAAGGAACAGACTTACAAATGTTTCCACGCTTCTTAAATTCTCCACAGATTAAATGTCAGTGAAACTGAAAATGATCCTCCTACTTTTTTGTCTGTAGCATCACTTTAAAGCTCTAAATAGTGACAAATCAGTGCTTTGTCTTTTCCTGACTTTAAAATTACTGCATCGACTTTACCTGTTCATGTTGTATTAGTGAATTTTCAAATCAGCTCCTTATATTCCTTATCCTTTTGTTTTAATCATTGAAGATATTATTTTTCTAGTAATGAAGGTCATGTCCTCACAAGTAGTAAAGCTATGTCTGGGGCATATCGTGTATGTTTTAATAATACCCAGCTCTAAGGAGTCTTAAACCAAAAAGTGTTTCCTTAGAAAGTTAAATTATTATTAAAGGAGTGATGACTCTATAACTCTTAATACTTTGATGTTAAAGTTTGTTTAGAATTCTTAAGGTGGCAAGTCAATTTTCTAGAAATTATTATATAAATGCATCTCATTAACATAACAAAGTTAAATAAATTAATTGACACAATGAATAATATCTTTGGGGAAGTAAAGAGGAGCAGGAGCATCTTAAAGTTGTAATGGTTCTCCTTACATCAGTCAAACTTTTGCTGTAAAGGAGTGCCCAGGTATCACTTGCTCTGTAGAAGATATAAAATGTTTGGAATGACTACTGCTGTAGTGGAGACACATCAAAACAATAGGAAGGTGAATCATTGTATTGTACTTTGATGATTAAAGCTACCCACAAAGCAGGGTGTAGCCCAAGCAGAAGAACATAGCCTACAGGAGCAAAAAACATTTGGCAAAAAGCAAGCTTGGAAAATGAATTTATAGTAGTCTTCAGAGGCTTCCATAAAAGGAGCCCCTAGGCTTTCAGCCCCAGCCCTCCACGTGAGATCCAAACTCTCATCAAAGTGTGTGTGAAAGGGATGAAAAGCTGGAGCACTATCTGTAAAATTAAGATGTCTTTGCAAATACCTTCTACATGAGCTGCAGCCCATGGGTTGCATTTGGCTGAGGTGTGAGGTTGACAGGTCCTGTGTCACTTCACACTGTGTTCTGCATGCTGACTGTTCCTGAGCAGGATTGAAATGTGGGGAGTCTCAGTCACACAGGCATGACTGAGGTGGTCTGCAATAAACCCTGGGTGCCAAGAGCCAGGTGTGTTATTTGCAGTGTACTGAAATTGGTGTGCTTTTTGCCTTCACTAGGGGAATAGGTGTAACACACACACATTGCTTGCTGTCTAGAGGAGGATTTTATCTATTGCCATCTGGAACAGTTCTCTTCATACCATCCTTTTCACAAAGCAGGAACAGCAGTGCATTTGAGACCTAATAAAGTAATTGTTGTTTAAACTGGAAACTGGCCTTGAAACCTACTACAAAGAGTACTTGGCTTTTTGCAGTGACTTGAAAAGGTGTAAGCTTAAATATGGAGAGAAAATATGTTAATAGTGTGGTGAAGGGAAGAAGCTTTCAAACCACTCCTGGAGCAAAGGTGAAGTATCTCGTCACCAAAGTAAATGTCAAATCCTCAGCCTGCTTTTACCACAGAGCTCCAGGAAATGCTCTTTAAATTCCACAGAGGTTTTAAAATCAAATGAGTTGGTGACCATAAGCAGAACAATTTAGATGGTCTCTTCAAGGTAGTGATTATATGGTTTGCTCTGTGGTACTTTTAACAGTCTTAATCTCTGTGAATCTATAATCCTGTTACAATTAAACCAAAATCTGACTAGATAATTAGAGTGAGCTCCAAACTGTGGTTTGACCTAATAGCTCTTGGTGGTACAATTTCCACATGAATGGATTGGTCCTGGAGTGTGTGGATTGTTGAGAGCCCTCAGCAGTCTTGGGTAGCTGAGGGCCTCCTGTACCTCAAGTAATGTGAGAAAACCACCTCAGAGTTTCTGCAAAGACTGTACAAACTGGGGTCTGGTTAGGACATCTTCTAATGTTGCAGAGCAAATTTTCCTTTGAAGATAAAATGGATTTTCAGACACTCCAGAGTGCTGAGAGTTGTGTGATAGGCTGAGTCTTGAAATGAACATGCCTGGTAAAGTTCTAGCAAACAGTATTTGTTCAGTCCCTTTTCTAGGGTTCATTTATCATGGACATGCATTTCACACAGTTTCCCTTACATCAATCATAGAATCACAGCCTGGTTTGGGTGGGAAGGGACCTTTTAAGCTCTTCTCGTCCAACCCCTCTGCAGGCAGCAGGGACATCTGCACCTAGAGCAGGTTGCTCAGAGCCCCAGCCAGCCTCACCTGGGATGGTGCCAGGGATGGGGCATCAGCCACAGCTCTGGGCACCCTGTTCAGTTACCATTGCAAGGTAATGCTTTGCAGTGTTGTAAAAGAGATGCTCACTGCTTGCATTGCTGTGTTGTGTCTCACCCCTAGGTCTGGGTGATCTCTGTGTCCTACTGTGCTTGGCCTCTTTCTTTTGTGGCAGGCTCAGTCCTAGTATTGCCATCTTGCAAGAGTGGAGAAAGCTTTGCCCCAAGTCATGTGGCAGGCCAACTGGGATTGGTGACTCCTAGCTCTCTGCTCTAGCCATGGGATGAGAAGAGACATAACAGCCAGGAAATGCAAAGCACCACTTTGCATGATGATCACAGGTCTGATATGTAGCTGTGCTTCTTGGAAGGGCTGCACCATAGTTCATGGTGCTTTGTGTGGCCTCAGGCTCTTCTGTACACAAGGTGACTTGCACAGTCTGCTTTGGGACACGTGAAGGGTTTAACCTCTAAGCAACAAGGCACAAAAGTGTAAAAATGGCTATTTAAAGACTCTCCATGCAGTAGAATTTTCTTCGATGTGCTAGCACGATGCTGTGAAATTTCCAAAGAATCTGGTTGGTTTTTGTCTTTCAGCTTCACACTATCCAGCCAAGTTCTGCACATGTTTCAGAGAGGAGTGGCAAGGATTAAAACCCAGCTAGTTAGTCTCAAGTACAGTGTGACAGTGGTAAAGTAGAATTAATTAATGTTTATATCATCTCCAGTGCTACTGTCATATTTCAGCTCTACTCAAGGATACTTTATGAACTTCAAGCTAGAATGTTTTCCAAGTACTAATGCTTGCTCTCTTTATTCCTTTAAAGAATACTGGGTTTGCATGATTTGTGGTTTGTGGTTTCTTGGTTTTGTTTTTTTTTTCTAAACATAAATCTGATTAATAAAGCAATAGATATTGAGCAAGTTTCAACAGTTGATTTGTTTTTGGTTTAGTTGTTTGGGTTTTTTTTAATTTCAAAACTCAGTAATAGGAATTTAATAATTTCCATTCTGCTATGAAGAGAAGTGTTCTTCAGCTGCTGTAGCTCTCCAGATCCATTTGCTTTCTTACCTCTCAGCTGGGGAAAGAAAGGAAAAGGAAACTTTGGGATTTTTTTCCTTAGTTGATGGTTTTGTTTTTGTTTGTTTTGTTTGCTGTTGTTGTGGGAATTTTTGTTTGATTGTTTGTTTCTTGTTTGTTTGTTTTAACACTTTTTTATTAAGCTCATGTCCAGAGCAGAAATGATTGTTTTTACAGTTTTGCATGTCAGCCTAGTCATCTTTGTGCAGCACTGCTGGTTACTGATTTCGTTTGATTATATGATACCACTGAATTTACCAGAAATTCATTTTGCTGAGGTACTTATATGTCTTATATGTATATAATAACTATTCTCTGCATGTTAGAATAACCAGGCAGAATCCTTCCAGCATCCATTTCACAAAACTGTGTGCTTATAATTTCCATTAATGAAATTCCAGTGAGATAGGGATTTCCCTCCTCTTCATTCCGGAATGATGAGCTCACTGAGAGGAGGGCAGAGGGGTACCAGGTTTCTGGCCTGAATTCCATTGCCAGAGGAATGTGCAGTGAGGCACAGGTACAGGCAGCTCCATGACATACTTGTTTAGAGGGGCCCTTCTGCAGCCCAGCACCTTGCAGAGCTCAGATTCACAGCACTGCTTTGTCTGCTTGCTTTTGGTTAAAAAACCCAAAAACCCACAGTGGGGTGAATCCTTATGAAGAATGTTGCAAGTTTCATTTTTAAGGAATGGGTATTGTCACTTTCTTCATTACTGTTTTATAGATATTTTAAATTTTAAAGATTTTTTTTTTAGATTTTAAACCCTGAAGAGTTGTGGATGTGATGGTGAGAAAGGGAGAGGCAATTAAAAACCCACTCTGCTGTCAATGTGGTCTGTACTACTGTGTGTAACTGAGGTCAGTGAGAATTGAGCCTGCACCTTATGTCATTTGGGCCCTACTTGAACTGATTATACTCTTTTAATTTTATTTACTGTCTGGCTTGAGTAATCCCTAAGTATTCCATGTCAGTGGCATTGTACTCCTGATTATTTAGGTGTTACCTCACTCTGTATCAAAGAACCACTAGTATCAGCTTGTATCTTGACAGAGAACCTAAACACTTCCATTCAATAAATTCATCAGAAAACTACTATGGGAAAGTAATTCAAGTTCTGTTTGAAACCAGATTCTTTCTGTAAGGTGAAACCACCACAACCTGTGGAGTTAGCAGAGTTGTGCAATTTGCTGTTCTTGCTCAGTTGATACCAGAGCCTCTGCTCATGAAGAGTCTGAAATCACCAATTCTTTCTGATGCTATCAAGTGACTGTAGCAGGATATTGACTTCCAGCAGATATTTGTGGTCAGGGCAGGAAGCTAGTACTTTGCAGATAAAGCAGGAGGAGGTGGTTGTAGTATAAGGAATAAGGAAACCTGGATTCTATTTCCAGCATAGCTTGATGAATGACTTCATGTAGCTTTCTGAAATGCTGCATATCATGTTTGTAGCTCTGTGTGATGTAGTCAGGCATGTGGTTTCTGTGTCTGTTTATCAAGGAAAGGAAACATATATTTAATTTTTCTTTGAAGTCATTGCATTAGAGCAAGCTGCTCTCAAAGGGGAAGGTATATTTGAAGGCACTAGAAGAAATACAAGGGTGGAAGTTTCGTTTGTGTTTTCTTCAAGTATTTTGCTGTCTTGATTTTCATGAGAATCTACCAGCTCTTCTAGTATGTATTAATAGAATCATAATAATAATATAAAACACCATATCTTTTCTAAAAATTGGTCTGAATGCAACTTTGAATTTGAGTTTTAATTTCACAGAACTAAAGAATTTACCTAAACCTTTTACTCCTCTTTACATACCCACTGAGGTTCCATGGGGCTGGTTAAAAAATGGGATTACAATAGAAGCCTGGACTTTACCACACAACTAGCATCTCTGTAAAGTTGTAAAATTGATGCTACTTTGTTTATTGGGGTTGTAAAGGCATAATTTAAATAAAACCATAAATAATATATTGTCTAGGGATACAGGTTATTTCAGATTTATTTTTTTGCAACAGTGTTGAGCATAGTACAAGAGATTTAATGAGTCTTAAATTGTACTGGACTTAGAATGCTATTGGTTTCACAGTAGTACATGCTTTTTTCCTTTTTTATTCTTTTAAAAAATCATGCTTGTCTTTAGCAGCCCTGCAGAATTTTTATTGAAAATACTTCATTAAAATCTTAGAGACATTGGAATCAAGTGAAGATGAGACATCCACTCTTAAAATCTGAATTTCTATCCCTACATCTTAGACAAAAATGGAGGAAACCAGGAGAAGTCAAAATGATCCTAATAGTATCATTATTTTCTTCCATAGCTTTTAAGTCAGGTGCTTGGCTTGGCTGTAAGGACTTAACATCTGGGTGTTTGATTTAAGCAGTGGTGAGGAAATGAGGAGGTTTCATTGAGACTGGGTTATCTCAGACCTGTCAGCTGTGGAGTTTTGTGCATCTTTGGACAGAGCAATTGGCACCTGGAGCTGCTGGAGTCAGGTTCCCTGACAAGCTGGATGCAATTCTGTTTAGATAGAGCTGGATTGAAGAGCAGGAAAAAAATTATTCATCCTTTTCTGGCCCACAGGATTTGTTCTGCTGGTTATGTCATGTTTGCACATTGGACACAGCTAAGTGTTCAGAACAAAGTTCAGCTTTTAAAAGACATTTGATTGTGCTCTTTCTAAATATTTTTATTTGTGTCTTTGGATGAGCTGGAGTTTGTGGGAGGAGAAAGGCTGTTAAGTGGAGCAAGAAACTCCAACAAAGAAGCCTCCAGTGCAGGTGCCAGGAATCCTGTTTGCTGGGACAATTATCTGGCAGGAGGTTGTGCCTGTGCCCAGTGTGCACGTGGGTGCAGGGGAGGAAGGAGGGCAGCTCTTATTTATGGTTCCTCAGCAAGCCTCTGTAGCTCTTTTTCCACTTTAATATATCATTTGGTGCAAATTTTCACATCTCCAATCCAGGTAAATAAATGCAAGGTGGTTTGTTCAGTGTGAGACAGGGAATATTTCTGGAGCTGGTTTAAATTCCAATAAATTAACAACTTATGCCTTGAGATAACTTATCTAAATAAATAAATGAGGTAACTTCCTAGTCCATCCTTTATTTTTATTTGCCCCACACTTCCAGCCAGTGTAAAAGGAATCAGTGTAAGTAACATGTATTCTTCCAGTTACTCTTTCTGTTCTATTTGCTAACAAAGTTCTTAAAAGCTAAATTCATTTGGTGAGAAAAAGAATTTGAAACCCTTCTTGGGTCACTACATTTGATTGAAAGTTTTAATATTAATTAATTTAGCCTTGTTTGTTAAGTACCTGTGGTGCATAAGCTGCCATTGTTAGGGCACCTTTGCAGAGTCTGAAATGAAATATTTTCTTTTGAGTTGGCTACTCATAGATAAGTGAACATTCATGTAACCTTTTGTTTGGCTTTCTATAGAATTTAATTTACAAACTTTGCTGGAAAAGAACCTTTTGCCCTTATGAATGTGTTCTGCACCACAATGGAATCTGCGGGGTGTCGGGGTGCACAATGTACAACCCCTGCTCTTCAGCTTGAAGTTGCTGTTTGCTTCTGCCTTGAGGGGGCTTTAGGAGATTAGTGTTTGGATCAGCTCGTGGGTTTAGCTTTCAGTGCTGCTTGTATTTCTCCTTCTACAACTGGAGCTCTTGTACCCATCAGAGAAGTCAGGCTGTGATGAATGTGGGAGTGTAGATAGCTGTACTCTCGTGCATGACAAGTCACAATTGAAATGCAATCCCTACTCCAAAGACTTGCAGCCTCCCAGCTACGTGCAAAATCTAAAGAAATAACGAGAAAAAATCGCTCAGCAAGGGGCAGTCTCATCACACCAACCGTAGACCTGCTGCTGTTGCAGAAACTCTGTATGCACAGCTTTCTCTGGTATTCATTCTGTTTAATGATGGCAGCTCCTCTGCCTCTTAAAACAGACAATATCTGAGCTAAATGTTTTTCCCGTGTACAGATGTGGTGATTCAAGTCTGATTTTAATTTAAAATGACTTCTTGCAGTAGGAAGGTGTTGGTAATTATCTAGCTGAGGAAACTCTTGGAAACAATTATTTCTCTAAAAACTATTCTTCTCAGTCTTGTAACAAAGCAGTGGCAGGATGGTGAGCTCAGAGCACAGCTGTGCTTTATGCTGCTGGCATTTAAATAGAGACCATAAAATAGGAACCTTTCTGCAACAGGATTTTATTGTTAAGCTGATTGTTGATAGCTCAGATCATAAATCTTTTGAGTCAATGACCAGCAATCCAAAGGGATCATTCTCTTCCTTGCGACAACAGAAGTATTGCTTTTCCAGGAAACATCAAGTTATTTCATATACTAAGGAAAAAAATCTGCCCCTGTACAGCCAAAAAAATACAGGAAACCCAGTCAAGCCAGAAAATACATCTCGGTGTTCACTCGGAACAATACACATGCTCTTACACACAAAGAAATTAATCAGGATTGTAATCATTGGGTAACATTAACATGAGAGTAGCCAAGTCTATTCTACTTGATTCGAGTAAAAATGCATGTGGGTGTATGTTTATGTGCAGCTATTGCTTAGTTTCAACCTCTCTGGAAATCTCAAAGGGCAGTAACAGCAGGTGGAAAGAGTTTTCAGGGTAGATTTGGCATCATATCCAGATGAGTTATTCAGTATCTCTCACTGACTTTTTTGATCTCTGGAAGAACCTTAAAGGAGAAGAGGATATTTAGCAAATCTAGTTTACTAATTTATGCACTCAACTGAGGTGTGACCATTAACAACCTGAGTCCTTTTATGGCCAAAGAAGGGTGATGAGAGGGTAATTTTGACTCTGAGGTCAGTTGACTGAGTGACACAGAGAATGTAAAGGCTGCCTCTGGCACCAGGTTGCTACAAGCTATGAAATGCTGTCTTATAAACTGCATGTGGATGGGCAGTAGAGGAGAGATCAACAGAAAGGGGAGCAAAGATGGTACCACTGTTTGCTTAGTCTTTCCTTGGAGTGATACTTGGGCAACTGGAAAGGATTCATCCATGTGCACTATTTCTGTAGGTCCTATGGCAGAGCATTCAACCTGTCCCCATTTCATCACTCTGGTTCAGGAGATTTATGCAGGTAACAAAACCTAATATAGCCATTTTCAGATAATAAAGAGATGAAACAAGTGTCTTGTCATTTTGGAGTCCAGTGTGTTGGACTCCTGCAGTGTTGGTGTGCTGCACTACAAACCACTAACAGACATTGCACAGCACCTTCAAATGCTTACAAGAAAATGTGATTTTCTCTGAAACAGTAAGAAATTTTAAGACCACCAAATATAATTGTTTGTCTTGGAATATGACCAGGATGCAATGTCTAATAACTCCAATATCTCTAGTTTCCTAATGGCCACCAGATGCCAGGACCTCTGGTTTTTATCTCATCTGACAGAAAGGCTAAGTCATCAGAACCCCTGATAGCTCAGGGTAGACTGAGATAGAAATGCTTCCTGTTAATTCCCAGCCCTGCTGGTTCTATCATTCATGTTCCTGGTGAAGCTTCTTGTGACAACACGGTTGTGCTGAGAGGGGGATTTTTTGATGGGGTTAGGTGCAAAAGGTTGCAGCTTTCCTGTGAGACACACACATTCCTTCATGTCAAGGCAAGGGTTCTGGTGATTATTGTCATAACAAGGACTGAATACATCTGAACATGTTTCTCTACAGTACTGTAAAAATACTTGATCTCTCCCTCAGGAATAACTTCATGGTCAGTCTTTAAAACGAGGGTTTGTGCTCACTGATGAATTCATAAGTGGTTTTGCATCCAGAATTAATTAGAAACCAGCTTGTTGCTTGTAATTGCAAAGGGGGGATATAGTGGATGACTCTTCACTGCCAGTTCTTTTTGAGTCTTCTCTTTTACCCTTTTTCTTTCTTTTTTGTTTTTTTTTTTTTATTTATTTTTTACCATTAAGAAAGCAATCAAATATTTGACCATGTGCAAGAAAATAAGTATTTAATGGAAAGTTTTCTTCAGAAGTCTTCCTTCTGAGATATTCTGCAAATCTTGTGTATATGTTGGCATTGTAAGGAAAATTTATAAATTAAGTTCCTTCAGTCTGAGTGATTTTATGCCATCATTGTGTGACACTTTCACTCAGGAACTTGAGGAACAATAGGCTGTAAAATATTTTTCCAGACTTTTAGTTAGTAAGGATATTTTGATGCTTGAATATTACAAGATATGTTAATTTTCCTTGCTCTTTTTTTTTTTATTTCTTGCTCTGAATAACTGTATCATGTTATATTTAACATGTTATGCTGACTATGACCAACCACCTTGGACTATAAAGAAAACCTTTTTTTTTTTTTCTTCTGAACTTTCCTTTTTTTATGTTGTGTGGCCAGAAATGTACGTCCTGCAGCAGCTGCAGTTTTGACACTAGTATTCCAAAGGAGAGGAACAGTCATGAGTGTGTGAAGAGTCATCCAACCACCTGCTTTCAGACAAGTCCTAGGAAGAGTTTCCTGATCCTGCATGTGTCACCTCTGGGTATCTCCTGTTCCTCTTGGAGGAAAGTGTCAGAGTTCAGCAGCAGTTGCAAACTAGAGCAGCAAGGTTTCTAGTGGCCTTGTTTATAGAGAGAAACGGGGAGTGGAGGAGAGTCACATTGCTTAAGGAACTCCATCTACTTAACCTGGAGGAAGAATGGTACAAGATGAACTTGACTCTGCAGGTCTGAAGTACACAGCACAAGTCTGTGCCCTGGGGAATGCCATGAAAAGCATCCAGCACTTGTGTGGTGGTTGAGAGGAGGGTTGAACTCACAGTGGGTGAACATGAGAGGCTGACTTGAAGTGGGTGTATGGAGAGGTGCAGCATCTCCTGATGGGTATGGAAAAGTATTTTACTTATTTTTACTACAAGTGCCAGTACTCTACTTTAGCAAGAACTTCTTTAATCCTTAAAGATGTGCAGAGTCTGAGGAAGAGCTGTGTGCAGGCTGAATTTTTCCTGTGTTTCCCCTTCCCTGCCTCCAGCTAAATTCCAGCCTGCATCTGCCCTTCCACTGAAAGCTTAAAACCCTTTTTCCTTCCGTGTGACCTTTGCCCCTTCCCTGAGCAAGTGCTAGAGAAAGAGGGCCAGGGCAGGGGCCAGAAGTCTTGGCTGTCTTCTCCCAGCAGCAAGAGATCTTCCTGACCAAGGGCAAATCCAGTAAGAAAATCAAGATGCACACTCAAGTTGAGTTCAGCACATGTTAAAGCCTGGATATTATTAAAATATTAGCATCAAAATCTTACTGCCACTATTGCTCTTTTTAGTCTTGTGCAATTTTTTCTTTTTTTTTCTTGGTTCCACTAAGACAACAGTAGCACTGCAGTCAATATATATTCATGCAGCTCCTGTATCTCTCATCTGACATAAAACACCTTAGTGTGGGCCACACTTGTATTCAGAGGAATCTGCCAAGATGAAGACCTACATGTTCCTCTTCCAGACTGTCATTTTTTTTAATTTCTTTTTTTTTTTTTATTATCTCTATTTTCCTTTTCATTCTGACTCTTAAAGGGGAACTAAAAAGTGGGAGCCGCAGCTCTTGAAAAATACTTCTGGAGTCAAAACAATTGTAGCTGATCATTTATATCCAGTTAGCACTTATGAATCCAACTCAGCATTTATGAGCCATGGATTGGAGGTCAATATAGTACAGAATGACTAAAGAAATGCTCAGAAATGGAAGCTGGTGAAGATATGTGAAAAGTTGAACATTTTTTCTTCTGTTCTGGCTCTTCCTCTTTCAGTATGTACCATTCTACTAGTTTTCTAAAGCACAAAGGCAGGGAGGGGATAGTTGGCAGTGGCTGAGCTGTGAGGTGGCTACCTCTGTCTATTTTGGGTTTTGCTGACCTATACTAATGCCAGGCTCATACATTTGCTATGCTATTTAGATCTGTTAAGAGATAAATTTGTCTCTACTCGTAGTTACTAAATTTAAAGGGGCTAGATATAGATCTGGGAAGTTGCTTAGATGAAAAAAAAAAGAGGTCAGTGGTTGAGGTACTGAGAGATTGTTTGGCCTTAATGCTTTAAATGAGCTGTTACATCATGGTAATGTGTTTTGTAATGAGTAGAACTATGGTCCTGTATAAAAACCCATGGAGAGCATTCCTTTCTGTTCTATGCTGGACACTGCCAGCACTGTAACTTACAATGCCAAGATGTGCAAGGATACTCTAATTAATTTTATGCATTCTATTCTGAGCTTGTCAGTGTCAAACCAATCAAAACAAACATGAAGCTGAAATAGCAAAAATGAGCCAAACTGATTCTTGGTTGTGTTGAATCCTCTCTGCTTGCATCAGTTGTGAATTTAGATCCAAGACAATGCAAATAGACACCTTTCCCACAGACAGAAGGAGGAGGGTGGGTGAAATGTGTGTATTTTCTCTTCCTCACCTCCTATGACTCTCTTGAGGTTTTGAAATGTCATATCTAAGAATGACCTGAATATTAGCACATAAATTTTTCCTGTAAGATCAGTTGGAAGTGATTGGCCACTAAGACTCTTCAGCTGTCCCAGTGAAATCAAGAGTTAAATGTGTATGTGGTGAGTAGCTCTAAATATATTGATATTTATGATATGCATTGATACTTTGTGGTGTTGTGGACAAATTTTACTCCCTGTATTTTGCTTCGTATGCTGAGCAATGAAATAATATGGAAGGATATGGAGGAGCATGAGTTCTTCAAGAGTGGCAGGGAAGTGGGAACCTGTGTATGTTATCTCTGCTAGCACAAGTGTTTAAGGGTTTGATTATTCCTAGAAGAGATGCTATTTTCAATTTGAAGGAACTATTTAAAAGATCCTGAGGAGGGAGAAGGTTGTGTTAGATCTAAAATCATCACGTGTAATCTGCTGGTTATGTAGTCACTCAATCTATGGTCAGTGATAAAGATTAAAAAGCCTGAGCACTTGCCTGTGTTTTTATGCTTCAAGCTTCAACTATTTAATTTCTTCTGCTGCAGTCAAGCAGGGTAGAAGTCACAGAACATCCAGTTCTTCCCATGGTCCAGCCATTGAGCTGAATGGGGAGATTTTATGATTTAAGAGACCTTGGAGTGTCTTCCCTGTTGCAAATATCAGTGCTTGTAAAACTATCCTTGAGCTGTCATCTTTACATCTGCTGTTCAATTCCCCACTGGATAAGCAAAAAGCAATGTTAGCAGATAGCCCTGACAATTCTGTTTGCTTTAATAGTGACACCATATATTTGTTCAAAGAATGAGAAAATAAATGTACAAATGAAGGCAGAATTGGCTTAATCAGAATGTGGGTGGAAAGTGCATGATACCCTTACTTTGTGAATGAATGTGAATGATTGTAATGTGGTGTCTTCAGATTATAGCCTTCCAGATGTGTTCTTATCATTGTTTGCATCTTATCAGTTCCTGTTTTCTGAAAACACTTGTTTGCTGCTCATTGCTGACATGAAAGGAGTCTTTGAAGATGGTCTACTGTAAGAGAAACAGCCTTGAGCCATAATGAAAGTGCCAAGCTGGAATCCAAAAAGTCAAGAGTTTTGATTGTGGAAGTGCTGTGTGACCATGAGTCATTTTCCTAACTCTGCATTGCACTCTGCAGCTGTCAATGGGAATCGTGACACAGATGATGAAAAGCTGTTGGCTAACATTGATGAAGTATATAGTATTTCCAACATATTTTAAGCTGGAAATATCAGCAGATGCTATGTATGGAGAAATGTTCTGCCAGGAAAATAAGTTTAGAACTTCTAACTGCGCTGATCCTGACGTATAAATTGTCCTCAAGTCCTGTGTTGCATCTGCACGTTGATTTTACAGTGGCAGTCTCTAATTTCTGGAATATTATTTCTGCTATTCATAAGCAAAGGCACTTGCAGAGGAGAGGAAGGAATCCAGCTAGGTAGATTACTTACCTAAAATGTATTTTGTGCTGTAGAGTATGATAGGTAAAGAATAGTTTTACTTGCAGCTCAAGGATTTGGGTGGTACTGAAGTTTTTATCTTTTATACCATAAGCAGTACAGCATAACTGTGAAAGTGGGAAGGGAAAGGTGAGAGGTGTGTGTTCTGGTGATGCTCCAGCAGTGTGTTAGGGTATTGGACTTGCTTTTGGTCAGGAGCCTTTGCAGAAGTGTGATGAAGACAATGTTTGTCAGATGCATTGAAGTATCTTGTCTTTTGAGATTACTTAACAGTGTTAAATTATGTTCATGATAAATCATACTTTGTCTTAAACTAGTGGAAGATCCAAGAAATTCGGGATGATAGATCACTACCTTTACCTTCTGACAGGAGTGGTAGTTTGTTGAAGTGATATGAAATCAGAATTAGAACTTGAATTTCTTTCACCCCACTGTCCACTTTTAATCCAGTCACCTTGGCTGGGTTTTGCTAGTCCATTGCTTCTCTGATTAGTTATTCACTAGCCTTCAGATGGCAAGGAACTGAAATCTCCAGGCTAGCTGATCAGGACAGACATCTGAGATGTGTCTGTCACGTGTGCTGGGTATCTTCATTCCATCTGCACTACCTCTTGGAATTATAACCACTGGAACAAAGGGTCCTGTCCTGTCCAATATTGATCTTCTTCAAACATGATGACTTCATTCACATGTTCACATGTACATAAGTAGTACCATTTCACTCCAGTTATTAAATGCCATTTGAACCTGGCAATTGAGCCAGTTTTCAGTTTATCTTGGTGTCTGCTTGTCTAGCCCATGCTTCTTCAGTTTCTCTTAGGATGTTAAAGACAAGAGTGTTGAACTCCTCACTGAAGTTCAGATAAACAACATCCTCTCCTCTCCCCTCATCCATCGAGCCTGTCATCTCATTGTAGAAGGCTGTCAGGATGATGAAGCATGATTTCCCCTTCACAAATCTATGCTGACTGCTTCTGATTATGTTCTTGTCCTTCATGTGTTTGGAATTGATTTCCAGAAGGATTTGCTTTACTAGCTTCCCAGGGTTTGAGATGTGACTGACCGGCTTGTAGGTCCCCACATCCTCCTTCTTGCCTTTCTTGAAGATAGCAGTGACATTTGCTTTCTTCAAGACCTCAGGAGCGTCTGATCACTGCAACTTCTCAGAGCTAATCAAGAGTAGCCACACAACACCAGATAGCTCCCTCAGCATGCATGGTTGCATTTGGCAGGTCCTGTCAGCTGGGTATATCCAGTTTGTTCAGTGTTCCCTATCTAGCAAGGAGAAGTCTTCCAGACTGCAACCAGCATCTAAACAATACTGGATCCACCAGCAGGTTAAGATTCAGTAAGGGGCTAAAATGTTGGCTTAGTAAATGTGGTTGCGAAATGGAAGAACATTGCTATTGTGACTTAGTTTATAAAAGGACCTAATGTGACCTTTAAAACATCTGCTTATAAAGAGAGGGTGTTAAGCAGGACTATAGGCCAGAGCACTTTGTTCTTAAAATGACATTTTTGGAACTTTCATTACAAGGACTGGCTGTTCCTTGCTTTGAGAGAGGCCTCCATAAAATGGTACTGACATATTAAATTCCCCTCCCATAGTGCTGCTTCTCTGGGCTGCTGTACTCCTGCCATATGCTCAGTCACAAGGATTATTTGCTTATAGGTTTGACAATAACAGGAAAGTATTCAAATGGTGAAAGTTTACTAGTGCTGTACAAAAGTGTTTAGTCTTGGCTTAACTTCCGACAGCTGAAGCAAGGAAGTTTATCAGTCTTAATGTAATTATTTACTGTCTTATAATGGTGATTTTGATGGTCTAGTAGCTAATGCATTGCTGGGAAAAATGCTCTTCCACCCTATATAGCCTTCATTTTAAATTTCTGTATAGGAAAGACCAGCACAAGCAGTGTAGTGGTTCCAGTCTTGGAACAGCATTGGTGGTTCCTCTACGCTGCCCTGCCTAATGTGGTGGTGCTGAGCCTGCAGTGAGGGTAGCACAGCAACTCTCTCCTTGGCATGTTCATCCAGTCATCCTGTGAGTCAGATCCACTTCCTGCTCCCTTCTTCCTTCTCTACAGAGCTTTTGGTGTGGATTGAAATAAGTGTAAAATCTTTCACAGTATGGGAAGAAAGTAACCCTGAGTAGGGTTAAAAATACCTGATCTGGAGAGTTGTGGACCTTCCCAGTGCTTGGCCAGGAGATGACTGGGAGGAAATCCCAAGTGCCAGGGAGCAGTAGTGTAACAAGAGATGGAAAATTATTTTTATTCCATGATCACTAAGGAGAAAAAAGGCAACAAGGAGCAGAGTATGTAAATGTCTTCCTTTCTCTAATGGTATATCCTTGTGAAGGTCTATCTTGGAAATCCATAGGTCTTCTCTTGCTGCTGGTTAAGCATGAATATACCTCCAAAGAGATTGAAATATTGCTCATGGCTGTTCCCTATACATAGCTTTAAAATGTGGGCTGTATGGACATTTTCTTGTGGTTTTTTATGTGTGTAGGTTTATACATAAATTACTTAGTATAAATAAATATAAGAACACAATTTCTGGTGAATGCACGAGGTTCTTTGTCAGCCTATACTTAGTCACTGCATGATGGCATTTGGACTTGCCTGAGAAGGACATTTTGATAACAAGCCCAATCTTGCCTCTCTTGGAGTCAGCCAGAAGTTTCCATTGACTTCACTGAATGCAGGATTCACAAGTACTTGCAAATCATTAGTGAGGTCAGATTCTTCCCCCCTCATGCCAGTGCACCCAGTGAAGAAAAAGACTAATCCTGCCAAGAGCTGAGTCCATCAAAGTGAGGGAACTAAATGCACTTGAATACTTAAATTCAACCCTTGTGTCCCCCATCCTCTGTCAAGTGCAGTCGTTCACTGCACTTCAGCCAAGTGTGGGCTCCCTATGTCCTGACTATGGATTCCTGCCTTCCTTATGTTTGATCAATTGATTACAGGCTGAGTTGGATCAGTTGATTGTTCTGACAGAAAACTGGCCCCTGCTGATACTCTGACCTGCTGTGCCCAGCAGACCAGGGTGATTGCCAGAAGGAGGGAAGAGGTGGGAATGGGGAGAGACAAAGAAGGGCAAAGGAATCGATGAGCGTGGAGACCTGGGGAAGCAGCCTGCAGCCCTGTGGGGTTCATCTGGAGACCTGAGGAAGCAGCCTGCAGCCCTGTGGGGTTCATCTGGAGACCTGGGGAAGCAGCCTGCAGCCCTGTGGGGTTCATCTGGGGACCTGGGGAAGCAGCCTGCAGCCCTGTGGGATTCTTGTGAAACCAGAGAGTTTTATGACTAAAAGGTACCAAATCAGCTCCTCACTCTGGCCTGTTCAGGTACTAGAAACTCAAACTGCTGTTGACTGAGGGACCAAGTCTGCTGGAATTGTGGCAGTGAACATACTCTTGCAGTGGGTGTTTTGTCCCTTATATTTAAGGCCTAATGTAGCACTGGTTTTTAGTTGTGCCAGGCTGGAGTGTATGTGCTTTCTTCTTCATAGCTGTTAAATACTCTTCTAAGAGTACTCTGCTCTTGTTAAATACTCTTCTAAGTAATCTACTAAAAACATTCCATCCTTCCAATTCTTTTTCATTCATCTTGTTACTTACATTTCAGATACAGGAAGGAAGAAACAGAGCAACACACATTGATGTAGTTTGGGTAGGAAAGTTGGAAAGAATAGTTCAAGGTACATATGTGTTCCTTTTTATTTATTTATTACTATTATTTTTTTTTTTTGTAATGACACCAACTTTCCAGTCTCTTCATGTCAGGACAAATACATTATAATTTCAATGGAGACTGTATTAATAATTTTCCTAAAGCAAGTAAGAAAGATGCAGAAAGTTTAACCTCAGAGTACTGTACAAATGAAGAGGGCCTCTCCAACAAATGTGCTTTGTCTAGTGCCACTGAAACCAGAGTGCTGCCTGTCTTTGTCTCATAGGTGACACTGGCAGCAACACCCAAGAGGTGTGTGGTGGAGGCTGCTGCTTGGCAGGATGCTTTCAGGGGCTGAACTGCACAGAGGTGTGACTACTCAAGAAAGGATGCTTGATTGTGTCTGCTGGAAAAAAAAAAACGTCTTCCAAGTTAGATTTTGCTGCTATTTAAATTAAAATAATTATTTCAGATAGAGGTGTTTTCTGTTGTTTGGTTGGTTGGGGTTTTTTTTCCTCTCTGTAGTAACTATTTGAATTACTTCTTAATGACTGTGTTCTGTTTTATCTATAAACTTTGAACTTAAGAACTTTTATAAACTTCTTGGGGATCTTTTAAAAGGGAAAGTTCTCTATAATTAGTTGGTACACTCACAGCCCCCTTCCAAGCCATTGACTCTAGGTGGCTGGGCTAGACAGTTGCACTCTTCTGCCCCTGTGGTTGACTGGTAAGCATGCTGAGAAAGAAATGTTTGTGTGTGCAGGTAACTAAGGATGTACAGCAGCACATACAGTCTGTTCTAAAGGGCTTTAGAATGTTTTCTTGTGTGAGGCTTTTAGACAGAAAGAAAATGAGATATATTTTTAATATTTTCTTATTCATTTAGTTCTGAAAAATTTTCTCTGCTTCATTGTGTTGTGAGCTCAGATGATCAGTCCCTTCAAAGAAAATGATCTGCTTTTCCTTTTCCATATTCCAGACCACTACCATTGCCTTCAACAGAGTTGAATATTCCTGATTTTTACCTTGAATCGTGCATATTTTAGCAGGCTGTGTCTGATGTGTACTCAGTTTCTGCATGCATTACACAATGAGGGAAGAAAGGAGACTAGAGAGTTTCACTAAAATGTGTTTTTTGGCAGAACACACCTGGTCTGTTCAAAATGTGGGTGAGGGAGCTGTGGTCTGTAATTATAACCTGCAAGGTGATGGCCAGGGCTCTCTGTAGGTACAGACCTGTGATCTTGCAGCTCTGGGATTCACACCTGTAGAGAGCTAAGGAGTAAAATAATTATCTAAAAAGCAAATTACCTAAATAACCGTGGCAGGGAAAATCATTCTTACTGGACAATGGAAAGCAGAAATTCAAGTCTTTTCAGAAACTTAACTTGCATTTCAGTGTATCCCTTGTCCAGATCTAAACTCTCTCAGCATTGCTCCCTAGTTTAACCCTTTGAAGGGCTGAGCAGTAGGAGTGAGGCAGCCATTCCCTGGGTGGGAGGAGTCAACCACACAGCCTGTGGACTCCCACTGGCTGCTCTTGGACAATCCTACAGCTAACAGGGCAAAAGAACAAAAGCTTTGCCAATGCTAAGGACTGTGCAGTGCAGAGAGGAAGGAGGTGTCGGAGCAGGCCTAGGAGGGGACAGGGAGGGGGGCTGAAGGAGCAGTGCTACCACTCTGTGGAGGATCTGCCCCCACAGTCAGTGAAATGCCTCAGTGGAGCCTGGCAGGACAGCAGGAGTGTTTGCTCCCTTGCTGTGCCATGTGCCAGCACCAAGATTTCCCATCTGAGCAGTGGGAAATCCCTTCCTCAGACTGCTGCACCATCTACTGAGTCTCTCCTGTGTACTTTGGAGAATCAGGAGTTAAAAAGCAACAGTGAATGATTCAGTGTGGAGCAGGGTGTTGTACTTATGATTTAAAACCCATTACTATGAGCCTGCTGTTGTGCTCTTAAGCAGCAGGCTGATACAAATGCTTGAGTCACTCCTAGACTGGATCTCCCAAACTAAATAAAGAGAATATAGAAAATCTCTTTGGAAAGCAGTGATATAAACCTAAAATCAAAAACCAAAGACAGGCTGCCATGACCAACCACAGGCTTGAAATATTCTCCTAAATTGCAATACATGTAAATACTGCTAAGCCTCTTCTGATGGCCAGGGCTGAGCTAGCTTTGGGAAATCCAGTGCAGTTCTGCAAGTTTTCTGTCAGTTCAGATGGATAGAGTTTCTTTTGCTATGCTAAATTTCCTGATTTTTTCCATAGATTTTCTCCAGATTTTCTTCTTTAGAATAGCATAATATCCTGGAGGCCATCCCTTTGCCCAGGGATGTAGAATCACTTCAGTTCTTCAGTGTGTCATGTGGCAAGTGCCCTGAATCAAGTGACAGGGCTGCAAGAAGGGTGGTTTTCATTGTTGCTGAATTTTTGGGGCAGGGTTGGTGGGGGGAAAACTCAACAGGGTCTTGGTAATAGGCTCCAAAATCAAATGAACTTGTGCAAAGCAAATTTACAGTGTGCCTGTTCTCCTTAAAAAGAAACCAAAAAATAAAGCTCACTGGCAAATAATCTGAAAGAACTGAACATCTTAATAAGACACAGTCCCTCCCCTCAGCTCCCTGTTCTGAAAGGGGCCATTGTTTCCAGGTTTCAAGGTGGGCTCATTGACTTTCATGTTGCCATGGAACCAGGGTGTTTTTCTTCCTGAGTGATACTTGCTTGTAATCTCAGAAGTTTTCCCAACAAATTAAGGCAGGTGATTTGTGAGTGGCCTTGGTTGGAGCAGAGACCAGTGAGAGATCAGTTGGATTCACCACATGAAGAAATACAAGGGGTGAAAATAAAGTCCTGGGATAAGCCTTGGTTGAAGAGGAGGGGGGCAGTTAACCAGAAACACTGTGAACTCCCCATTTCTGATCAGTGTAGCACATTCAGGTTGAAGCTGGATTTACAGGCTGCTAGGCTTAAATACAAGTAAAGCAAGTCAAGCTCTGTTAAAACTTAGAATTTAAAATCCACAGCAGTAATATGGAGTGACCCAAATGAAAACTGAAGTACTTTTGATGGTAATTCAAGGCCCACACAAGTAAAAGCAAGAAGATGCCAACTTGTTTAAGAAAACATATGAGTACATTTACATATTTCTCTCAGCATATTGTGTTTAAAAAATTATATCTAATAACTTTTCTGCCAAAAAAATGCTGATTCAGTGAATTTGAGGAATCTGAGGCAATGGACTGATTTTTGTTGACCTTTTGTACAGGAAATTGTAAACATTTTGGTCAAATCAAAACACTTTACATCTACTCCTGTGATAGAACTTTTGTGTTTAGGTATTCAAATAAAGATTGGATTCTTTCCTGAAAGATACACTGTAGTTCAAACAAGAATGAAAGTGGGAGATGGTACAAGATAATTTCAGAAGTCTGATTTTGTAGCTCTTGAAAATGTGTATCTCAGTCTGGAGCTGGGAGGCTCATTCTGGACGAATCTGGGTTGGTCTGGTGTGTCCAGCTTTGACCCTGGGGCTCAAATGGACATTGCTTTGGGCCACTGGCTCCTATGATTCCACTCCAGATTTCATGACACATTCTTGGGCAGCTTGGAGAAGATGGGTTATCAGCACCAAGCCAGTAAACCACCCTGCTGGGGAAAGAAATGCAGCATCACTGTGTGTGAACCTGTTGAAGTCTGGCAGTGCTGCCCAGTTGCAGTCCAGTGCTGGGAATGCCAGGCTTGCTGTGTCAGGGTGGGTGACAGGGGTGTGTATCAGTTTGGCTCTTAGTAAAACATGGTGATTTGTTGACAGCATTGTGTTGGACACGTTTTGTGTTGGTTCTGATCCAGTCCTTGAAGTGTAGAGTGTCTCACTGATGCAGGTGGCTCAGCCCTTTGTAGGACTAGTCCCTGGTGGGAGCAGTGTCAAGAAGAACAGTTCCTTTCTCTGCCTGGCTCTTCTCTGGGAGTGATATCAGCTGGAAACATCCAAGTGTTATTTTAAGAACATCTGTTGCTTCGTGTCACAAACCATGATATTTTTCAATTGGAGCCAGTGGAGAAGTTAGAATCTAGTTTACCAAGTAAGGAAAAAATGGAGTAGTCTTTTCTTAAAACAGTACAACTTGAAACAGTGTGCAAATGAAAGATTGGTTCTTTCATGTCCGTGGCCACTCAGTTTATTATCTCCACTTTCTAGGTTAAATTCTGTAGCCTATTCCATTTTTATATCCAGAAGTTTCCCACTAAAAGAACATGGGGCAACGAGGCAGGCTGCACAAAAACAGGAGAAATTAGTAACCAATCCAGAGAAAAGTTTTGTTCTTCTGTTACACTAACATGTCATGTTATTATGAGGCTTGTAGCCCCACAAAAATTAAAAATGCTTCTTAAGTTGTCAAAGTCCTTGAAAAAAAAGTTGTTTGGAATAGTGTGGGTGTTAATTTCTCAGCAGACACATCTGTGCTTAGCCAGCCTGTTGCACAGCTAGACAGTTTTTTGCTCTCAGCACTAATCTTCATTCCCTCTGTGCTTTTTCATTAATTGTTTGGTTTGCTGTTCCAAGTGATAATGTTCAAGGTTGGCTATTACATTCCCAAGAGTATTCTTCCAGCATGGTTTCTGCATTGCATGCACAGCACCTCCCAGTCTCATCAGTAGGTGCTGTGTGGAGTGCAGATCAGACATTATCCTGCTGTGCCTGGCAGTTAAGAGCAAATAAATCCATTCAAATTCAGAAAAATTTAGGATATTTTGTAACCTTTAGATGAGCTTTTGGGTGGTACTGATTCAGTAAGAGAAAATGGACATTGTCATCCTGTGCTGAGCATTAACTCTTTCTTCTTTTTTTATCTTTTATCTTTTATTTTTTATTGAAGCAGAACTTTGAATATGTTGGTACCTGCTTCTGAAATGCAAAGCCTTGCCCTCCAAGTCCTCCATGTTTGAACAATTCTGCCTCTCCATAATAATGCAGTCAGTGCTGAGGGAATGCTTGATAGGAGAGGACTTCTAGAAACAGGTCATCAGTGGATTTCAGTGACATCATGTGATTTTTATCACCACCATGTTGTATTTTCCTGTTTAGGTGCCATCTGTCCATATTTAGCTCCAGTGGGTTTCAGGGAAGATGGGTCAGGGTAATGCCTTGAGCAAAACCAATTTGTTCTTTGAGGAGAACTTTATTTGACAAACTAACTTCTGAAAACATACTTACTTGTTTAAACTTCCAGAATCAAATAATTCTTTACCATTACCCATTTCTTTATTTTAATTGAGACTTCATTTCATCTGCTTTGACCTCCTGAGCTGCTCCTTGTCAGCATGAGCAGTGTGTTCAGTAAGATGGTGCTGTCTCCAGTGGGTGCAGGGATTAGAGGGTTAATAATTGTTAAAGTCACCTTCCAAACAGCTGCTGGCAGGGGCACACACCTATCGATAAAGATCTGTGTGCCCCTGGCAAAAAAAAAAGAGTTCTGGAGATTATATAAAGTAGGCATTTCAGGTCTAAATTGCATCAGACACCACAATCTAATTTTGTAGATAGTTTTAGTCCTTCTGATGACAGACTTTTCCTTTACGTGGTTTAGTAAAGCCTGAAAAAAATATTTCTTCAAATCCCATATCAGGTTCTGTGGCAGATTAGGCATCTGAAAGTTGGTGTTGCATATGCTCACTATATTCCTTTTCTTGTCTGGAAGACAATCTGAAGACAGAAGCTGTGGTTTCCATCCCCTCCCACATTTAAAATAAGACAGGAAAAAAAATTTCTAAAAAATGTGTTAGATATATGGAGGAAAAAAAATATTAAATCAATCCTTTGCAACGTGTTCAATTTGTAGAGTTTTGATAATATGTTTCAAAAGACTTCTTTTCACATTTTTCTTAGCTGATTCTAAAAATAGGTTCCTTTTGTCTGTTTTTCCTTCCCTTATCCAGTACTCTGACATTTGGTTTTCTGTCTTGTAATATATCATTTTAAAGTGAATAGCCTGCTTAGCAACCTAGATACACTAAAAAATAGGATATTTGTAAATAAAATGGTACATTTATTCTGCCAGTTCTATTTTTTGTCCTTTTTTGGTTTCCTGAGGAGAAGTGTTTGTGGCACACATTGTCTCAGATTTAATCAGTACTTATTCCTCAGCAAACATACTCTCATCCTGTCAAAATACTGCATCAAGCTCTACCTCCTCTGATCTGCTTAATCTAGATAAATGTTATAAAGGCATTTTGTCTTTTCCTGTTCCAGACAGGTAAGATTATCCACAACAGAGACTGTACATTTTGTCTTGGCAGAGGTTTGCAACATCCCCAGTTGATGAATAGACATCACTCCACTTCACAGCATTACTTGAAATTAAATGGACCAAACAGTAATTTAAATATATGGGTAGAAAGTGGAACTACTTGAATTTCCTTTGGCATTTTATAGTTTACCTCAGTTGATATTTTCTCCCTTTCTTACTTGTCCTTTCTCAGTGTCACTGGGAGGAAGGTTAGCGTGATAGCTCTGCTGTTCTCCCACATGTGGAACACATCCATTTTTGGTTTCTCAAGTCTCTGTCTAATTTACATCTGGCTTAACCGTTTAGTAATGTACTCGGTGGGTACACAGGAGAGGAATCCTTAAGCAAATCAGTTCTGCCCTGCAGGGAAGGGCTTGACTGGCTGAATTACTGCAGGGTTGTTTTACCATGAAAGGATAGTTTCCTTGCCTTCTCTTACAAAGCCAAAGGCTCAGTGAAGTGAGAAAGGCAGCCCAGAAAATCAGTGGGAGCTAACAGTGGCAATATTACATATACCACCTTGTTGTGTGCATTATGTGCTATATGTAAGTATGATAAAAGTGGAGTTGCTCTGAAGGTTGCTGGTTGTTTTAACACCTTGCATTCGTTAGGTACATCACAACCCTCAAAGTCTGAGTGATCATTGTGAGCTGTGGACTGTGCTGCTCTGTTCCTGCTGCACACGTGTGCAGCCAGGCTCAAGGGTTGGGTCTGGGGATGTGTTCTGGGGGCTGTGCCACTGCTGCTCCACAGAGCAGAAAGAAATGCAGAAAAACACATTTGCATTTAGAGGTTCCTCTGCAAATTTGGCTCACCCCGTTGCTTGAGTTTCCAGGCCCTGGAAGAAGGTCCCTGCAGAGCTGCTGTATGAACAGGGTAACAAGGTGCAGGAGCTGACCCACTCACAGCAACCCAGAAGTGCTCTGCTGGGGCATAGGGAGGATTTAGACTTGGCCATAGCTCTGCTTCCACTGGCTGGGTAGAATTTGAGAAGGGTTTGGTTTCTGCTCTTTAAAAGTCTTTAATTCCCAGCCTCATGTCCTCCAACCCCTTGTTAGTCTGCACTGACAGTTCTGGAGCTCTTCTGTTTCTTTGCACCCCTTCAGCCTTGCTGTTTGTATCTACATTTTGGGATGTTACTTGCTTTTACTGGCTCCCAACTGATGGACAGTGGTTTTCTTTGCCCTCATGGCTTTGAAAAACCTCCTTTTCATTGGGAATGCTGATCAGGTAAAACTTGAAAGGCCACAAGGAATCTGTTGATATAGATGGAATCTGGGAAGGAAGTTTTCTCTCTGCCTGGTCTTCAGCTGCCCATGCTCTTGGTTTCACACTCTGCTGAAACATAAGCTCTGTTTGTTGCAGAGTATGAAAGATGTGCCCAGAATTCTTTTTTTTCCAATATTAAAACCACCTATTTTATTTTATCCTGAAAAGGCTACATTTCAGGATTTTATTTTCCTAACCTTTGTTCCTTATGGAATGAAAAAAATGTCTCAAATGTAGTATTTCCAGTAAGATAAAATTTTTGCCCTCCCTGTCTCCTCCCTGAGATTGCTTGTTTGAAAAATGCTTTGCAAGACCACCACTGTGTAGGGGACTTGGAGATAAATGTGCTTATAGATAAGCTGTGTTTAGAAACGTGTGGTTATCATTATCAATATGATAAAAGAAATGATCAAAGTCACTTTACTGTCTACAACGATGCCTAGAAAAGGGAATTACTTAAATCAGTGTTTAGTTAGGTAATCCTGCTTGCATAGTGATGGAATAAATGGATGCTCTTGTGCTTTTTTTAACATAATTTAATCTTCCTGATTTTTCCACCTGTTACTTTTTGTATTTCCGATGTATGTGGAGTATTAGAAAATTCTTAATTACCAACTGATTTACCCTCTGTTAGGGACTAAATGGGGAGCCTTTGGACTTCAAAGGGCATTTAGACTGCATTTGCTGCTTGGATGGGCCTTTTATGAAACTTCTTTTGCAGAGTTGTAGGGCTACAGAAGAACAACATGTCTGATTTTCCTCTTTTGTTGTTTTGAATTTGCTCAGTTGAAGGTGCGTGCCGAAGTGTAAGGATGTACTCTGTGTCATTCCTTATTTTTTCATTTTAACATAAAGGAACCGATTTTTAATTGATATTTATGCTAGCCCAATCTGTTTGTAAACAGTACAGCTGACCTGGTGGCATCTTACATTTCCAATAAAGGGTAAATCACCAGTCAAGACTGCAAAGTAGTTATCAGCCAAGAGGTCACAGTTGCATGGTCCTGGGAGAAAAGCATGTTCTGACTTGGTAAGTCCACTCCCTGAAAATAGAAATAGTATTCTAGAAATAGCAGAGAGGATAATGGAACAGCTCCAAAGATACTTACTTTAAAAACCCCTAATTTTTCTTAATTATACTTACTACTGTAGTGCCCGAAGGTTAATTATCAAGCACCCATTGTGCAGTGTCCAAAACAAACATCATAGTAGCAGACAACTTTTTTTCCCCCCAAAGGGGAGCAATTTCTCAATGATCCTACTCTTTGAAGTACTTGGTGGGTGGAGCACAAAGTGCTTCCCTGGTTTCTTTTGCAGTTTTATTCTCCAGGAACACACAATGTGCTTGGTACTTTCCAGAGCTGCTGCAGTGAAGTCCATGCTAGAAGGCTTGATGAGCCTGACACAGTGGGATGCTCACTATGCATTGCTTCAGCCAATGAGAGAAAATATCCAGGCACAGAGAAAATGAGTTGCCTGAATTGTTTTATCTGTTCCATCCCCAAAAGAAGAATGAGTGACTTTGATTTAGGCATTGGAAGCGAACTGGAAAAGCTGGATAAACTTTATGCCTGGAGGCCATAACACTTTGCTAACTAAACCCTTTCTGCATGTGGGAGTGGCTCTTGGTGGGTTCCACCCTGTCTGCAGCTGACGTGTGTCATCCTCTTTTAGAAATTTAATCTGGGCTAGGTTTATTAGTAACCTGAAGGGACAAATGCCACAGCCCTGAGCATGAGTTTGAGCTGCAGGCTGAGCTAATAATTTATGTGGAAACTGGAAATGCCTGAGCCATCCGTGTAGAATCTCTCCTGTTTGTGACACTCCCAGCAGCAAGGATTTCTTGCTTACAGAAACACTTTTTTAAAGCAAACCCAGTTCTTAATCACCCATTTTCTTTTTCATAAACCACACTCCTTGGTATTTCAGGGTGGGACATCAGAATTTCTTGATCAGCATCTATTGATAATGAGATGAGGCATTTGAATGCAAGGCATTGTGTGAAACTATTTAGTGCAGATTTGGAATCCCCAGTTATTCACAGGAGCATTCCCTTCCCAAAAGATGGATTTTTAAATAATAACAATTAATTGTCCTCATAATGTGGTTGTTGAAGTAGTCCTAGGCATTTTTATTATGTACCATGCCATGGGGAGGGATAAAGTTTTTTTTGTGTACATATTATGATAATATTAGTGGCATAAAAGTGGCTGTGACTAAATCAGTAGTATTTTTGTCATTTTTATTTTGCTATGGAGAAAAGTAGCTGTCTAGGTATTTTCAGTGTCTATGGAAATGTGCATACTTAGTAAGTGCTAAGGACAATCTTTTCCTAATCCTGACAAGGAAGGAATCTGGAATATTCCAAACATTTTACTTTGTCCTTTGAGTTAATCACAAAAACCGTGTGCCATGTTCTGACTAAAGGCCACATGGCATATTTATTGAAAAGCAAAGTGACAGATAACAGTTTCACACACTGCCCTCCCTGTGTCTGGGAGTGACACTGGGTCTGTTAGGCCAGTAAAGGTATTTCCATCATTCTCCAGTTGATCATTCCTGACGAGGGAACAGTGCAATTGTTTTTTTCCTTCAATGTCATGTTCAGAGTCATCCCTAACAGGGAAGGGCAGGCAGTTGGGCTGCTGTGGTCAGAGGTCAGCCTTCAGGGGAGCTGAGGCAATCGAGAGGCTCTCACTTTTCTGCACACTGTTATTTTGATTTTTTTTTTTTTTCAGGATTTCTCCCTGTCTATTGCTCCAAGGCTGTTCCTGAGGCTTTCACTGAGGAAAACCAGCATGTGCCTGAGTTAATTTCTGTTCAAGGCAATTATGTCTACTGTGTGTGCACAGTGTTGAAACAGAGTAGAGCTGGGGGAATTATGGCTATTTCTTTTGCTACTAGTTGATTCACCTCGTTTAGGAGAGAAAATGAGAATTTAATGGAATTAAACTGGAATTAATTGAAACCAACAGTGTTCTTTTGCATAGGATTGGTGATGTCTTCAGGAGGGGAGGGTTACACAAATTGAACTTATTTGACAGTGCCATCAAGGATGCAAGCAGAATATCAAGGGAAAAGAAACCTTTCTAGAACCAGGCCAAGTCTTGTTTATTCAAAAGCAAGGATGATTAACTGACTGTAGCTCTCCTTTTCAGCTTCCATCTCTGACAGTGTTTTGATGCTGAGTCAGCTGAGTGCAAAAACGACTCCAAAGCCAATTTAAGCTCTGCTCAGACTCATAGCTATGACTTTCCTTGTGCTCATCCCACTCTTCCATGTGTCCCCAGGAGATACATCAAGCATCCTTAGAGCAGCTGTCTCCTACACATAGGACTATATTGACCCCTAGTGTAACTCCATCAGAGTAAGGAGTTTCATCAGAGATGGTTTTTTCTCTGACTGAATTCCAGAAGATAGAGGGAGAGATTAGTAGTTAGCTTTGGAGTGGAAGGTCACACGCAGCGTCCTCCCTCGCTCCTTAATCCAGCAGCATTTTGCCAAGAGCATCCCTGAAAGCTCAGCCAGTTTCTGCCAATGTTTTCCTTGGGTTTTGCTGTTTGATTGTCAGCTCTGGAACTTCCATTTAAATAAAAAAGTTTTTTTAACAGATAACTTTGGGGAATGGGACATTGGCAAATGAAAAGATGGCAGCAGTTTGTTATTTGCATCTCAAAGTTGATGGTCTGTGTTGTCTGTAAAATTGGAGGATGAATCAAAATGGACAAACTCATTTTACCTTCTGAGCCATGTTTTGCTAACAGGCACAATGAGCATTCCCTTCTGGTGAAGATAATTTCTTCCCTAGTTTTTTGGTTAGAATTTTTTTCAATGTGAAGGAGCTGAGTCACTCACAGGGGTGATGCTTGTCCACTGGCCAATGTAGAAAGGTAATAAAATTGTATATAAAGAATGTTTGACTTCAATTATATAAGCCTCTGGATAAGCATTTCAGCTGTAATTAAATCACTCAAGTTATTATTTTTCTGATTTCTATTGCAGTTGAATGAGAATCTTTTGTATTCAAACCCAAAACCGTTATACCATGTAGAAAATATCACTTTAATCAGTGAGTTCTTATGCACCAGAACTCTGTAGATGTCGAGTACAGAAGAGCAGGCTTGAAAATCTCTGTTGTTGGAAAGCAGTGTCCTTAGTGAAAGATTTTCCCCTCTTTAAAGAAAGCAAGCATCCAGATGATGTTTGACAGGGGAATGGTTAGTTTCACAGTGAATTTGCAGAAGAGTCTTCTACGGGATTATAATTGTCTGGGATTTCTTTTTGACAGTGAAGCTTTATATTGCTTGCAGATGCTTGACAGTTGTTGAAGGCTGTGCTCCCATTTTGGCAACCAGTTAGAAAAGGTTTTAAAGATGACTTGGGACAATCCGTGTTAATATGAGAGGATGGTATCTGTGATCAGACATGAAAACCAGCTACATCACTGGAAACTTCCATCTGTTTGGAGAATACAGATTAATGAGGGGTTTGGAAAAAAATCATTTCATCTCATTACGTGGCTTTTTGCAGGGTACTGTCTGAAGCTGAAGGGTAGCTGGAGTGGGGTTGGCCTTTCAAAGAATCAATGCAGCTGGTCATGAAAATGTGTTCCCAAACTATATGCATACCTTGAAGAAATCTTATTTACAGGGACATTTAAGGATAAAGTGAGAAGCTGCCTGAAAAGCAGATTGTTTGACAGGAGTTCAGTGGCTGATCTATTTTTGGTTTCTTGTAGTTGATTTGCTTGTGGTGTTTATAGAGGCTTGGGTTGGCTCATGATGTTATTTGTCTTTGTATTGATTATAAAGCCCACCTCCTACAACTTCATCATTACCTTTTATGATATCCAACTATTAGATAGCAAGGGTTTTAGTATCTGAAATATTAATCTGTTGAGCAACTTTAGCACAATAAATAGATGCACTAGTTGGCAGTGTGTATTGCATTTAGGCAGAGAGTTGTGTGAGGCTTATAAAGCTGTTGGGCAGGTACAAACATGGTAAATACTTGTGCTAAATGGTATAAATAACACACTTATGTCTGATTTTGGAGTCACAAGGTTCAATAGCACTTGGCTCTGTGTGGCTGCAGAGCTAGGGCAATGGGGTTTTTTCTTCCTTTGGCATATACCCAGCTTTGATGCAGAGTAATGCAAAGAAAGATTCTTTGGCAATATTTCTAGTGCTTTTCAGCGTCATATGTGGAAATAATATGTGAATGTGCTCTTAAAATTCCCTTTTATGTAGGTTTCATGTGATTTCTTTCCATGCAACTGCACCTGTTTTGGGATGCATAAACCCCACCAACGGGCAGTTTCTTTTGAAATGAAAACACCAAACGGTGCATTTCTTTCTCCCTGAAGTGACCCTGTGTGTTCTCTGCAAGGGCTTTTCCCAACCAGTGCCATAATCCTGCTATTCCCTGTCAGCACCGCTCCATTTGCATGAGAAAGGGGCTGGGGGACATCCCTCAGCCGCCTGAGCGCTGCTGCATTGTGAGCTTAATGCGCAGAACTTCCTCCCACTCCGCAGGGTGCAGGGATGAAAAACTCTTTCCCGGGGTACTTCAGCACCCCCAGCCAGAGCAGGGCCTCCAAAAGAGCAGCACATGCCAACCAGTGGCCTGCCTACGTGTGGGTAGTGCCTACAGACACATACACGGTCTTTATGCCAGGCTACAGTTCATCTGTTGTGAAATAATTGTGCATTTCAACACGCTGAAGAAAGAACAGAACTCTTGCAGGAATTGATGTTATGCATTAAAGGTTATAAATAGTCCAGTTGGCTCTGGATACCAAGTTGCCTCTGCAGAAGAAGAAGGATCTCTGACAGCATCCTAGAGATCAGGAGTTTTCAGAGTGGATAAAGTCTTTAAATAAATCAGGATACTGTACAGGGCTTTTTAATAATACTTGTAATACTGAGTATTTGAAAATAGACTGATGTTTATCACTCAACTCCACTGGCCACTCAGGTGGTTGCTGGAATAACTGTAGGATACTTGAATTCTGGGCACAGCCAGGCCTTGCAGGCTGGGGAGACCAGACTGAAGCACAGATGAGGCTGATGCTGATGACTTTCCAGCCACTAACAGGGACCTTGGCAGACGTGACAAAAGAAACTTACCTTCTGTGTAGCTGCAAAGGTAAAGCTTTTGATTTTCTAAACCACATGAAGCTATCTGGATTTTTATTATTCACATTTTCAGATCAGATAATCACCCAGTCTCTCTGCTTATGAATTTTCTAACCTACTAGCATGTGTAATTAAGGTCTGTGGCCATTTGTATGCCCTAAATATAATAATTTGTGTATTCAGCAGCTGTCATGAGCGAATTTGTACTCTGGAAATCCTTTACTTGGAGAATGCTCCCTTCATAGAAACTGATTATGTTATTAGTATGAGTGAAAATTACTTCAGTGAATAAAAAGCCTGCAAACTCTATCCCTAAACTCCATGGTTCCTCCAAAACTGAAAGTGAGGCAATGCTTGTGCAGTCTGAAAGACATTATTTCATTTATGCTTTGTATGAAGTGTAAGAATTGACATTTAACATTCATTCTGTTTTGGTTTAAAACTATCTTTCAATGCAACAGCCCTCCTATCTCACTGGGGGGGAATCAAAGCAAGGAGTGGGAATGGGACAGAATTTGCTCCAGTCAGAATTTGCCACTACTTACCTAGGCCAGGATTTCCTCCAAGTTTTGTGATCTCACGTGTCATTGGGATTGGAGGAGGGTTGGTTTCTGTTAGTAGCTTATCATTTAGTCTCAGCTGCCAGTTAAGATGTTTGCCAGCTCTATGAAATTAATGAAAATATTTGAGGACATTGGTTAACCAAAGAAGTCAGTGAACCCTAAAATGAATTAGTATCTAAGCTACAAATTCATATTTAATAGCTCCATTTGAAAGCCCTTTTGTGCAGTGAAAGATAAGCTCGTGGCTTTGTGTTGTGTCCTTGCTCATGTAACCCTCTGGTGTTAACTACATGTTTATCCACTGATAGGCTGTGCAGAAAAAAGTATCTACAGCTCTGTGTAATCCTACCAACAAAACTGGAAAATCATGGGAGAGGGAGCTGTTCAGAGCCAGGTTCAAACCTGCTCACATCACATCACCAGGATGTGACCACTCTGCTGCTGGAGGCCAAGCATTTCTGCAGCACTGTAAGAAGAACAAGGTGATACTCAGGATGAGAAAAGGGTTTAAAGTGATTTCTGTAGTTTCTGAGTTAGTATTGAAACTCTACAGATTTTTACTATTGAATCTCTGTTTTATTATGCTCTAACCCTGTTAGTGTCAGTGAAAATGCTTTTTTGGGCTTGTCACAGTTTTACACCAGATTGTAACACAGCAAATCACAGGAGAAATTTGTAGGGGTAGGATGTGGAGACCTTGAGAGCAACTTCCACCATTTTTATTTCATGAAGTAGTTTGTTTTTGTTTGGTTGGGGTTTTTTTTTTTTTTTTTTTTTTTGTTTTTTTTTTTTGATTGGTTTGCATTCTAGATTTTTTTTGTGCTAATGGCTGGAACTGGATAAGAAGGTGATGCTTTGGCCTGAAATGCTTCAGCAACAGAGGAAAAGTGGCAGTCACTGTGACTGACCACTGTGTCACACCAATCTCTATCAACAGGAGTTACCAGTTCATCCAAATCAAGTCTCTTGACTTTATAACTGGAAGGATGTTGCCCTCTGCTTAAAAAAAATTAATTGATCCTGCCAATATTTATGTAAGCTTATACATAATTGCTCTTGTACCAGCATTGTCCTTTCCTCTAACTAGTTAGTATAAGATAACTCTGTGTTCTGTCCCTGAGTGTGACCTGTCACTCTGTTGCTGAAGGCCTGTGTGAGCTGGTTTCCTCCTGCCTGTGCTGCAGGTGCAGCTTGCTTTGGGTCTGCAGGCAAGGCCTTCAGGAGCATTTGCAGCTCCTCTGGTGTCCTGGGTGTTGCTCTAGGGAAACTGGAATGAACGTGAGTCTGGGGCACCTCTTATGGCATCACAGCTGTCAGGTCTCTTACCCTCTTTGGCTCCACTCCAGAACAAGCTGAGTCAAGGGAAAGTTTGAGTGGCAGTCCATCTGAATGAATCAACTGTGTGCATAAATGCCTGATGGAGCTACCCCAGAAGCAGGAGAGTTCTTAAGTTGTTCTTAAACTTGACTCTTGTTTTTGAATGTCTTTCAAAAACAGTTTCTCACTCATATCAGTGCTTCTTAAATAAAGTGGTTTCTCCTGCATTGAAATGATAGTGGTTATCATGTAAGACTAAAATAACTCAGTTAAAATCAGTATGTATGTTACTTTATATTACAGCTATTTAAATCTCAGCAAATTATTTTTTTTAATAGTGCTACTACTTAAATGTTTGTTTTAAAAACCTTTATCTCCTTACAGTCAATGAAATTAAAATAATTTGTTATAATGGTGGTGGTTACCACTATAACCAGTCCCCTTATCTCTCTAATTGTTATTGTTTCTGAGGAGCCATATTCATCAATCTGAAATCTATCTCAGCAGCTGATTACATAGACAGAACAGGCATGAGGGGCTCATGCTTCCAAGTTCAGATTACAATCTATAAATGTTTGAATGACCTCTACATTAATAAATTTCAGTGGAAATAATGTATTAAACCTTTTCAGAAGAGAGCACCATGGTCTAGAATCTTATATGTAGCCTTTAGACTTGCCTTCATAAATATTATGCACATGGCAGTTTGCTATTTAAGTAGCCCTGGAGTGTCTGATGTCAGCTACTTCCCCTAAATGAAATACTTAGAACATGGAACACCTGGTTTGGAGCCAACTGGCTTTGGTTTGCTTCCCTTCCAAATGCTTTCATTCACATGTGAGCAAAATGACTCCTCATGCTGTGAAAAGGAACCTAGAAATACCCCGTGAACGCAGTTTTACACAAAATAGGGACATATTTTCAATGTCTTATAAACCTCTGTGAATTTGATCCAGCTCCCAATAAATTAAATGGAAAGATTTGACTTCAGTGGGATTTTGACTAGAAGCATTTTTGCTCACCACAGCTCTGTGGGGAGCATCAGGCATGGAAAAAACTGTTGCTTTTTATCCAGTCCTCTGCCACTGGGAAGGACCTGATTGTGATCAGAGATGGGGGGGTTTCTAGCCAGGTGAGCTTCAGTGCTCTGAGCCAGCAGCTGCTGCAAGGCAGAGACTTTGGAGGGATCCAGACCTGGGTTGAAATGAACTTTCTTTGCCATGACTCCCTCTTAGGAGGCAAGCACAGTTAACAGAACCATAAGATTCAAAGGCTCATGCAAATGACTGTTGGAACAGAGAATAATCTGGAGATAAAATCAATTAGAAGTGGAAATCTCTGGAGAATTTAAGGTTGAATACCTGGGAAAGCAAAATCAGATGCCATGGAGCCATAAAACTCTCTGCTGGGGGTGTAAATGGAACGTTGTCAGGACTAGAGGTGCACATTGCCTAGCACTGAGGCTGGAATTCCATGGCAAAGTATGCATATAGAGTTGTGACAGAAGGTGTGTCTTCTGAACTTCACTCTTAAGTCAAAATAAAACCAGACCCTGAACTCTTAGTAATATTTGTGGTCAGAAATGACCTCACAGCAGCATGTCTGTGAAGACAGTTTGTATGTACTGAGCCCTTGCAAGTGGACTTTACAGAATCAAGTCCATTCTGATCACTCCTGCTCTGAGCAGTTTGGAGACAGTCTTGCAGTCTGTTTTATAACCTTTGAATCCAATTTTTCTGCTCCTCTTTCTGATTTGGGGGTTTTTGTTTTGTTTTTCTTATTTTTTACCTTTCCTGCATTAAGGTGACTTTTGTTGTCTGCTGCCTAGGGTCAGAACTGCCTGTGCTGGGTTTCCTCTTGTGGTTCCTGCCTTGCCACATGTCACTCTCTGTTCTCAAGTACCATGGTAGATCCTCCCATAGGATGTTATTTAGTAGCCCATATCTAATGGCATCTCAGCTGAAAAAAACTGCCCAAAAGGCTACGAGAAGAATTGGTTATTGGGTGTTTGGTACTTGATGCCAATTCTAATTGGGTTATTAGGACAATTTTGCAGCAAGAGATAATGATGCTCCCTTCAGGCTGGGGAAGTGGGGGTGGGTTAAGGCTTTTTGTTGGTATCTGTTCATTCAATGCTGCCTTCAAAACAGAGGTGCATAATTTAGCAAAACAGTGTGAAGGGCAGGGTGTGTAGAGGGGATTTTAGTTACCTTTAGCAGAAAACAAGTGATGTCAGGTTACTCTGAGAGAGCTGATGCAAAGAAGTTCAAAAGTACATGAAAAACCTGTATGAATTGCTTCCCATTTTTCACGTTCCTCACTGGCACATGTCAGGAAGTTTTAAAGGCTTTAAAAATACCCTCTGTGAGTGCTTTTTAGTGAGGAAATGTTCAATTCCAGTCTGAACTTGTTCCAGAACTTAGTTTGGTCACCTTGATATGAGAGGCTTAACTGTTTGTTCTGTTCAAAAACCTGGGGATTGTACCTGAGCACACTTGCGAGTGAAAGTCAGTTTCCTTAGAGAGGGGGGTTCTAGTGAGTGGCTAAATTCCAGTGCCAAATTGAATTTATTCCAGGACTTTTAGGGTGTTGTCACTGCTATTGCAGAGCTTTTGGCAGCCCAGTTCAAGCCTGTTGAGTGTGGGAGAAAGTGGGTCAAACTCTGAACTAACTCCTGTAGTTGACTTTCATGTGCTGTCACAATCTGTATTTGCTGTGAATGAAATTTGTAATATAGGGACTTGAGATTTATATAAATATTGCATTTATCCTTGAAATAACTCATTCTAGTGCAGTAAATTCCAAATATATAT
>JAOEGS010020879.1:6363-37633 GCA_025447755.1 Corythornis vintsioides | reverse complement strand
TATATATAGTTATACCCTACAAGAAAGAAAAACACAACAAAATTTTAACTTGAAACCTTTGCTTCAACAAGTTTATATCAGTAAGTCCTCATAAAACCTCTCAACTGAATTGTCTTGGTTAGTCAAAATAGGCCAGTAACACAAATAACTTTCCCATTTGTATTTTTTGAAAACTTAAGGAACTTTCTACAGATGGATTCCTAGGCCAATAGACTGCTGGAGGCTGCTTCCATCATATAACCCAATAAGTGTCATGCTATAAACATCTCTGAACTACAGGGTTTGGTGACTATTCATAAATTAAAAAGGGAATAAGCATAAACTATTAAAAATACAATTAGAAAGGGGATGCCAAGTGCAAGTTGTAAAAGTATTTTTACTGAAATGAAATGTTAAAAACGGTTTCTTGACTTACTCCACAGCTTTTAACATCACCATGAGATTACTGCCCTATGTCAATTCAACAGTTACCACAATACTTAGTTGTTATTACAACTACCCATTCAACAATTACTACAGGGATGAACAAAAAACCAAAAAACAACAAAACTTTATTGTCTTACATTCTTTTTAGAAAAATAATAGAGACAGAATTAAGAAGTGTTCCCAAGATTGCAGAGACTTGAGCAAGTTTTCAGCTAGATTTAGTTTTTTCTATTTATATGGGTTAATGGAGAGACATAGGTCCCCTCCTGCACCCCCCATGGCATGGACTATTGGTCCTAACTATTTAGGACCCTTCACCTAATGTTTAGGTGGAAATTGCTTCTTCCTTTTGCCCCCTGAGGACAACAGATTCTACAGCCTCTTCAGTGCAAGACTCTCTCAATCACACTATTGTGAAAACAAAGAGAAGGAGCACAACAAATAAAATAAAACCTTTAGTCTTCTGACGTCCCTCAGTTAACCAAGAGAAAAAGCCTTTTTCTGCACAGAATCATCCTTGCTTTGTCAGCCATTACCTAACATTAAGGAACTACCAGTCTTCCTTTCTCTATTAGTGCTAGAAATCAGCCACACCTTCAGGAGATTAGGAGCCACTCTCTATTTTTTCCTTACAAAGTGGAGCAAGTTTTGAGAACCCCTAGACCAAAGCCCTACACAAATGCTCCACAGTGGTGCTGCACAGGACCATTATTCACATCAATCCAAGTTTGCATGATACTGCCTTAAGCTTTTTGCATGAGTCCTATTCAGTCTTGACCACTGCCATCATATCCAACCTGAAATTAATTTGCATACAAAAGCATGTCCCATAAGAGCAGATGGTTTTCCAGTGAAATGACAAACATCTTACACAGCACAGAACAAACAAATATAGAAAAGTCAGAAATTCTATTTTCAGAAAGCAGAGGCAAGCTAAGTATAGGGTGGCAAACTTGAGCCACAATTTGTAATTCAAAACCCTGGAGATTTCTCTTTGGAGCATGAAACATTAAGTGCACTATTGTTCTGAAAAGGAAAGCACAGTTCCTTGCCTACTGGTGTATTTGGAGGCTCTAAATGGATGAGATTAGCCTCTGACTGGAAGCAGAAAAAAATGGTTATTGATCATATAGCCAATATATGTTCAACATGAATGAAAATATAAACAAAAGACAGTTAACCTAATGCAAGACAAAGCACTGGACAGTCATGTCTAAGGACATGCCAAGGGAAAGAACATGACTTAAAAAAAGTCTTAAAAAACATTAACTCAAAACAAAATACACTGATGGTTTTATATGAGGACAATATTTTCAGCTTTATTCTTTACATCTCTGCCTCTGTATCTAACTTAAGATGATAATACACTGTACATTGGAAACTGTTCTGTCATCACAAACATTTGCTGGTAATGGAGACTAATGGGCACAACCCACTATGTCTCAAGGTTTTTTGCCATTACCAGCATCCCTGTTGTTGCACCACCTTCACCTCATTAAGCCCTAGTATCAGTTTTCCCTGTGCTTTTCTCCCCAGCCATGTGTTTCTGGACCTTCTTTTATGGGAACTATACCTCACACAGCCATACTGGAAGCCACATCAGAACCAACATTAGCATCTCTGCATGAGAAAAGGTGGGAACCTGTATCTAGAAGGGATGAAAGAATAGGAAATGCTCTTTCACTTATTTCAAACAAATTCCACAATTACTCTATGAAGACACCGTGAGGGGTGAGCCACATTTTGGGGAATTCCTGGGAATGACTCTTTGAAACTGCAAAGACTTTTGCACAGGAAGGACTTTATTCCTTACAACACTGTAGAGAGGTTAGGAAAACTTTGACAAGCTTGTATTGTTTTTAAGGAACAGAACCGACCTTACATGCACATGAATGACTTTACAAAATTATGTATGGGATCACTTTGTTTGCTACTCAAGCCTGCTTTTGTTTGTTTTTCAAACAGCTAGATCATGTGGAATTCTTGAAAGCATGTCCATCCTTAACATTGGACATGAAGATATCATGTGCTTTCCAACATTTGGATGGTTCAGAAAACTAGAAACACTAGATGAGAATTTGCTCCCCAGTGTTCAGTTTCTCACAGATGTGAGAACTACCTAATGCAGACCTGAGAAAGCTCTCAATTATATTTCTTTGCTTAAATTTCCCATACATATAAAGAAATAATAATAGTAACAATTTTATACTGCCCTGGACTGTTGGGAAGATAAATGCATTGAAGAATGTGAAGTAGCTAAATATTACATAAACACAAAAGCTAGGTATAAAGGAAAGAAAAAAAGGGATGTCCATGGCATGTTTTGTCTGACAGATAGACTTAAAAATTTAGAGTTTCCAGAATACAAGAAGCTCCCACTTCTTTCAGATAAAAAGACTTCAACAATCTAGTATTTCTTTACATCACTATAAAAACTATCAATAGAGTTGTCATTGAGAGAAGGTAGCTGACACCACATCATCCAGAATCACCTTTTTCCACCAGAAAAATCCAAAGCTGTTCTGGCAATATTGATTTTCTTTGCCCAGATGATTTTATTTTTTTTTTTCTAAATCAAGGTTTTTCTCTTTTTACAGATTCTTGGTGAAGGTTTTGTGAATGTACAAAGTTCATGTCTTCTTTATATAAGAAAGTGCAGTTCCTTAAAGGTTAAGCAGAAAGCTTCTAACAAATGCAAACAACCTACAACAAACAAGCAAACAAATAAATAACATAAATAAATAATAACATAAATAAATAACAGTGGTAAATTTTCCAAGTTGGAGATTAGCACTAAAAATGACATTTACAATGCCCATCAGTGGAAGTGCATATGTAAAAAGGATAGAAATAGTGTTCAGAGGAAGTGCATTGGCATGTATCTACTTATCCATGTATTTTCCTGATGGGTTTATACAACTGCTGTAATGGAGTGAATGAAATAACTTGAGGATTAAAATGCTGCCATAATAAAAAAATAATAAGCTGAATCTTATACTTCTACAGTAATTTCTAAGGTACTGCTTTTTCACCATAATCTTTTCAACAGCTGTGACTCAAACCATAAATATTTGGTACCAAGAAAATGTAAATGACATGTGATTTATGATGTGTTTGTATCTTTCTATACAAAAATATTCTTTCTTGACATAGGTTCAATGAGTTGGACACAGCAAGCATGATTCTTGTATAAAGGAAAAGAAGTGGTGCAACTACAACACCACCTGGCCATGAACTTCAGTTGACACTGTCAGGTTCTCTTTAGTGTACTAATTATTTTTTTTTAATAATGAATTTGGATTATATTGGACAGTCTGTATTGTCTCAAGGACAATAGCTTTGATTTAAACAGTAAGCATATGGTGATTTCTTATAATGAACTACAACATTCCAGGTTTGTGGTATGTGTCTGATTACATTGCACAACTGTTTTCTTATTGGAATATTTTTAAGCTAAATCATATATATTCTCCATCAACAGTATTCCAGCTTTTCCAAAAAGCAAGATACAGAGCAAACTATTTTTAACAGCTGACATGAAATTTCCTTGGCTAACTTCAGATTGTTTCCTATCACCACTGCTTGATAGAAGTACTGTTTTACAGACTAGACCCCAATTTCCTGGTAAAAACAAAACAAAACAAAAAAACCAAACAAAACAAAAATAACAACAACAAAAAAACCCCAAACCCCAACCAACCAAAAAAACCACCACCCCCAAAAAAATACCACCAAAAACAAACAAAAAAACACCCCAAACCATCACCCCCCCCAAAAAATACCACCAAAAACAAACAAAAAAACACCCCAAACCATAACCACACGTGAGGTTGTAGAAACATCATCACATGCAATGCACGTAAATCCACACACAATTCCACTTACCACATCTAAAGGATTAAATACCTGTTAGATTCTGGTTCCATTCAGCTCTAGTTGTGGCTTGTTGTTGCTGTGTTTTCTCTCATTGCAACAAACTCCCCTCCACAGTTTGGAGCTTATGAAGGAGTTACTGTTTTTTTCATTCTTTTCCCAAGTATCATGAGGCTGTCAGTTTGGACCATCTACAGGAGTCACTTCACTGGAATATAAACAAGTACTAAATGTACTATGTATGTCCCAGGCAAATAACCATGTTGGAATAAAAAAAAAATTTTAAAAATCTTTTGTGTATTCAATAATTTGCCATAGTTAAAACATAAGCATTTGCCATAGTTGAAACACATGGCATTTAAAATTAGGTTCTTTCAGGTACTTACATTTTGGCCTAAAGCACCTGCAATACAAATGTATTTTATTCAAATAAGCTACATGTTATTAGCAATAGAAGAATCTAATTTTTAATGCATTTTTTTACATGCTGCAAAACTTTTTCAAAAGAGGAAGGATTAAGAAAAAAACCCCAACCAACAACCAATCTGTCCTGACTGATTGCCTTCTGGGTTAAAACAAAATAGTTCGGTGGGGTTTTTTTTCCATCTCAAGGATAAGTCCAGACAAAAAAAGGGGGAAATAACTAACTATATTCACAAAATGAAGACTTGGCCATCCATTCAACAGCCAATTGCACACTTGAGAGAATCTGAAGTTTTCACTCATTCTATAGGTTTTACTTTATATAAGGAATTTCTTTTATAGTCTTCATAGAAGTCAGTTATTGCAGATCCAGTTTTCATGTTACTCTCTAGTAGTTGTTGCTCTATCAACAGACAACATTCACCAACACTACCTACTTGTGAGAATAAAGCCTGAAGAAGCCATCCTTGTGATTTAAGAGGTTGAAAGCTAGATAATTTTATTTTCCTTTTTTCTTAGACTTTGAAAGAAAAATCATTATTATAGTACAGAACAGTTTAAACAAGTATAAAAATCCCCACACTGAGGAAGGAGACCATTTAGAAAACTAAAAAACCCTGTACACTCATTATTCTAACTGGCTTTTCAATTTCCAAAACCATACCAGAAACAATTGCTAATTTTGATTTGAGACAGAGTCCAGTGAATAAGTTATAGGAACCCAAAATTCTGCTAAATGTAATGGAAGTAGACAACATATAGACAGCCTAAAACAGCTAAATATGTGTCCTGGGTCCAGAGAATCTGACAAAAATTCAATCTGATGGGAGCCAAATCATTCCCAGCCCAGACTGAAGAAACACCAAATAATAGCAGTCAGTTGAAGTTGGGTTGGTATTTTTCACACTGAGGGTGATACCAGTTATTCAGTGGATAGAATCATGGAATGGCCTAGGTTGGAAGAGGCCTTAGAGATCATCTAATCCAACCTCCCTGTCATGGGCAGGGACGCCTCTCAAATAGACCAGGCTACTCAAGGCTCTGTCCAAAGGCTTTTGACAATGTCTCCCATGATATCCTTTCATAATATTCTTAAAAGAGTAGACAATGAGGTGAATTGAGAACTAGATGAACAACAGAGTTTAGAGTGTTGTGATCAGTGGTGCAGTCTCTCACTGGAGACCTGTGGCTCATGGTGTTGCCCAGGGTTCAGTCTTGTTCAACATATTCATCAATAACCTGGATGGAGTAAGTTTGCTGATGACACACCGGAGGCTGTGCTGCCAATTCAGCAAGACCTGGACAGGCTGGAGAGTTGGGCAGAGAGGAACCTCATGAAGTTCAGAAAGGCAAGTGTAGGGTTCTGCACCTCTGAGTAGGTAAGAGGCTGACCTATTGGAAAGTAGCACCTGGGAGTCCCGGTGGATGACAAGTTCATCATGATCCAGCGATGTATTCTCATGGCTTAGAAGGCAAATGGTCTCATAGGGTGCAATAAGAATGGAGTGTCTAGAAGGTCAAGGGAGGTTCTCCTTCCCTGATACTCTGCTCTACTGAGGCCAAATCTGGTATTGTGCCCAGTCCTGAGATTCCCAGTTTGAGACAGGGAACTACTGGAGAGAGTCCAGTGAGGGCTACAGAGATGAGGAAAAGACTGGATATCTCTCTTATGATGAAAGGCTGGGGCTGTTTAGCCTGGAGAAGACAGATGAGATTATCAATGCTTATGAATATCTAAAAGGCAGGGGCCAAGAGGATGGGGCAAGAATTTTCAGTCATGTCCCATGACAGAAAAAGTTGCATATAGAAACTGGAACTCAGGAGGTTCCATTTGAACATGAAAACTTTTTTTTTCCTCTGGGGGTGCCAGAACCTGGCCCAGGTTGCCCAGAGAGGCTGGGGAGTCTCCTCCTTTGGAGAGATTCCAAACCTGTCTGGACAATGTAATCCTGCACACCCTGCTCTGGGTTAATCTACTGGAGCAGGAGACTTGGACAAGATATCTTCAGAGGTCTTTTCCAACCCCCTGTGTTTCCTGTGATTCTGTGAAGTATTACACCACTCATTTGGTTTATTTGTTTGAGGCTCAACTTTTATCTCATTTGATTTAGGAGTACAGATATTGTCTTACGCTCCATGGTGGTGCACACACCAAGGGCCAAGGAGAAGTAATTGTTATGGCACAGAAACTAAAGCATAGACACTGTGGTTTTCAATTTTTGAACATGCTTGTCATTGTAAAATGCTTAGAAAAGGCACAACTATTCCACTTGCTTTCTGCACTTTTGTGCAGAAACAAAATGTACCTCTTTCATTTTGAAGGTATGTATAACTGCGCAAGTATGATTTTAACTTGCAAACAACAAATTGTATAGATCAGAGCATTAGCTATAAATAAGTATATCTTTCTTTGGTCTTAAAACCCAAATTCTTTCCAGGGGAAGACTGTAATTAGTATGACATGGGGGCTTTTAGCAGATGTGAAACCGGATAGATTGAGCTCTCATATGAATAGCCCGAGCCGAGGTCTGCTTTGCATGGTTTGTAGTAATGGAGAGGAAATTGAGCATTAAATACAAATCAACAATCATTCATTTCACTGCAGCGGTGGAGCAGCAGAGCTAGTGAAGTCACTCTTTTCAGCACCTTGCATCCTGCTGGACTTTATTTACAGCACAGGCACTCCCATCTTTGGAAACGGCCACCTACAGGGTAACTCAAACAAAGAATGATTAAGAGAGAAAGCAATTTAAGGTCCACTTTTTATACGCAAACATCAGAGAAGTGACATTTTCTTTGCTTGCAATTTATGATTGGTCTTTAGATATATTCATTAAGCTATCATTCTAACAGTCTGAAATGAGGTCAAGGTGGCATAGTACCGCAAGCCAGGATAACAGTAGATATTAGCTGGATACTTGCACAATAAGTGAAGTCAGAAGATTTATTAGTTTTCTAATCCAAAGACTGACCTGACTTTCCATTTAAAAGTTGAATAGGAAGTTGAAAATCCCTCCTAATGTTTTTGAGAGGTGTGAGGAGATGAGGAAAGCACCTGCAATGCATCACTCTGTTTAGATTCCAGCATGAAACACTGGATTTGTTGGCTGCACTGGTCTCTCAGTAGAGAGAACAGACAACAACAATCAAGGAGTTCACTGCTCATTATGTGTGAAGAGAAAAATGGAATGCTATCCCCTGAAACACCAGAACACTCCCGAGGTCAACAGCTTGAAAAAGCTGCCATTAAAAAAAAATATCTGATAAAGCTCTGAACAGTTCAAGTTCATGCTAATGTTTGGATACAATTCTTCTGAAAAATTAAAAAAAAAATATATTTGGCTATTTAGCTGGAATCTGTGCTATACAAAAAAGCAACTATAAGCTCCAGAAAAAAAAATAAATTAATAACTCTATGCACTGTAATTACTCTTCAGTGTTTTCTGGAGAGAATGCTAAAACAAGGTTCATTTCTTAAAATACATTCCATCTGTCAAAAGCTGCACCATTACCAAGGCCATCCCATCATGGTAATACTGATATTTTTGTTTGACTCATAAGCTGTCACATGAATTTCATAAAATCACAAAATGGTTTGAGCTGGAAGGGACCTTAAAGATCAACTAGTTCCCCTGCCATAGGCAAAGACACTTCCCACTAGAACAGGTTGCTCAAAGCCCCGATCCGACCTGGATTTGAACACACCAAGTGATGGAGCATCTACAGCTTCTCTGGACAACCTGTGCCGGTGTCTCACCACTCTCGGGGTGAAGAATTTCTTATTTCCAAACTAAATCTACTCTTTTCCATCTGTCATTACAGGTCTTTGTAACAAGCCCTTACCCATCTTTCCTGTAGCCCTCTTTGGATACTGGAAGGCTGCAATAATGTCTTCACAGGCATTGATACAGTATCTCCACCTTATAACAATCCCACCATCTGCTGTGAAATATCACCAGGTACCTCCCACTCCCTGAGCTCTTTCCTGCAAGGATCCTTTCTCCACCCTGACCCACCAAGGCTTGCATAATGTGGCTTGTGGCAGGGCAAGGACCATGGTTCCTGCTTCACAGATAGCCAGGACTCACATGTGTCAAGAGACATACTAGAAAAGTTTTCAAACAAAACCATGGCCTAAAATTCATCTAAAAAAGAGAATGGTTCAACTGATCTCCTACTTAGCTAAATAATTGGAGAGGAGGAAGAACATAATTGTTCTCCTGATTTGATAACAAGTGAATAGAGAGCTAATAAATGCTGTGAAACCTAAACCACACAGTCTGAGCCATGGCACTGTGCACAGTGGTTTTGGAAACCGGAGCTGGTGAATTTGAAAGACAAACATCTTTAATCACAATTACAGAATAAATATTTCATGAGGTTAAGCACAGATATTTCTAATGAAAGTAAAAATAAGAGTTTGATAACTCCCAATGAGAAGATTTATAATTGAAAACAGTATGTAAATCTAATAAATATAATTAGGAGTGATAATATATTCCAAATTGAACTACATTTATTATACAGCTTTTACACTTGAATTATGAATAGGAAATCTAATCTTTTTTATTGTACCATTAAATATTAGGGGTCTTTTTTCAAATAAAAATACTAAATATTATGAGCTCACAATCAAAAGATCTGTCTGAGAGTCAAAAAAATCTATACAATTTTATGTATTATTAAAATGCAAGAGTCAGAGATACCTTAAATAAATCTTTCTTCAACTGATAGCTGACAATGCAAAAACCTAGCATAATTTCTAAAATTGTGAGAGTTATCTATGCATTTTCAGACTAGGCATACTACAATTGAGTTAACCAGTCTAGTTTTAGGCCAAATTGCAAAAAAATTATGTAATTATCATTTCAATAATGAATGCATAATTGCATGTTCACTTGCAATTCCAGTTGTATATTTTTTTACAAATAAAAGCTTAACCTGAAAAAAAATAATTATAACCTGCATATTAATTTATTTTTTTTTTAGTTTATGTTTGAAAACAGGTCTGTCATTCATGAGGAGACGAGAGGAAATGGAAGGCATCTTGCTGTCCATTTTTGACTGAGATTTGACAAAGCTTCTTAAAGCTTGCTCATTGTTCTTTTGCCCAGTGCTTGATAATATGTAGGATTGCATAAAAATAAGCTTTATAATTCACATATTAATTGCAGTTATTGGAAATAAGCATTACTAGCCTGAAAGCCATTTAAAGTAGTAGTACATCTTTGTGATTCACAGGACTGTAAGAAAGAATTCTCTGTTCTTCCTCTGAGGAAAAACTGGTAAGCAAAGCAAATTAACCCACAGATTAACTGATTTTTATTAAAAGGAAATAGCTTTGATTTTTTCTTCCCCAGATTACTAGGGCAACAAAGACTTTGCCAAGAAGACAGCTTTAAACCTATCTACAAACTTTCCTCATTACATACTTGTATTTGATGCTGTATTTCAGCTCTTTAAAGCTGACACAGCTCCAAAAGGATGAAAACTACTGAGTAATGGCTAGAACATCCCCAATTTGTGAAAAATAATTTACCTTGGCCTTTGTGTTTCTAAGTCAATTTGCTACTGATATTTAAGAACTTTGTCACCTCAGGGACTCCAGCCCTGTTGTGAATGCTGAAGGTGATCAACATAATCTCTTAATTCCTTGATCAGGGTTTTCTCAGAAGAGGACAAGAGTGTGACAGCCCCCTCCCCATTACCTGTCTGTCCTTGATTTACTACATGCAAAAAATATCTATCCACAAATATGTGTTTGGGATGCCTAGAAGAAAAATTCTGACACTGCTTATGGTTAACTGTGAAACTGTTCATCAGCAAGCTAAGAGGCAAGTTCAGCAAGACATCCAAAAAGGAACTTTTTTTTACAAAATTATTCAGAATATTTACTCTTTAGACCCAAGACAGTAAAATGAGATTAGTGGGTTGATTAGTGGCATTTCAGAGACTTTTCACAAAAACAAAGCAAAAACAAAACACACAGAAAAAAAAACCACTAAAAAAAAAGAAAAAAAAACCAAAAAACCCTATACACACACATACCACAACCAAAACAGCAAACAAATCACAACCAATCCTAAAGACTTAAAATGCTCTTTTCATTATCAATACCCTCTCATTATAGATGTCCTCATCAATTCTCTACTTGTTGAAATTAGACATAATACTTCACAAAACAACTAAAAAAAAAAGTCAAATAGGAATTAAAAAAATATCACAAAACCACATACCATTGAAAGATAACATCTGACAAGCAGAGTAATGCACCAGCACAAGGTAGAAAGTTCTCAGGAAGTAGAAATAAACAGAAAAAGGGACACAAACAGAATCAAAACTTTGGCTTTATTGGTACTCTCTTTGCCTCAATAGCAAAACCTACTTCTGACAGTTTAAGCAGATGATGCCTGACATGGAGTAGCCAGATTGGGTGTCATTATTCAACAACTTAACAAAAGATACATGGAGAATCACACTCTTTGGCTAAAAAGGACACACTTTCATATTTTAATTACGTGTGAATTCATTGCTATGGAATAGGCTTCACCTTTCCCTAACAGTTCCATAAGCTCATAGCTGCTGTTCAGGTTATGAAGGTCATTCCCAAATCAAAACACACAAACATGTAGAAATCTGCATAAGCTCCAAAAGTGGCTGAAAATAACGAGTAAACTAAACATTTACTTATATCATCCAAAAAGGATGTAAAACTATATTCAGTTACACATGATGCACTAAAAAAAACAAAACAAACCTATATTGTTCCCCACAGTTAAGAAAGACTTTTCTACATTGTTTCAACTTTATGGGCATCTGAAATTCAGTCTTATCCCACATTTTCAAACCATTAGAATAGCTGTTCTTTACTGGGGACAAAACTGAATAAGTAAATCATCATGAAACATGATTAACAGTTTTCAGCCTAGGAATTCCCTGAGCCTTCACGAGTACAGCAAGTCTACAGAGACAATCCTCATCATCAAACACAAACACAATGATCCTGCCCTGCAAAAATATTATTTAAGAGCCAAAAACTACTTGCACTTCATTCTTGGAGTTGCTGTGTTCTGATAATTGGATATTATAAATCAATGACAGCTGAGTGTTACCAAGATCCACGGGTGGCTTTTGCTGCACAGCCTTGCCTGCAACATGGCCTATCCCATTGGCTGCAGCCTGTTTGAGACATGGGGCTGGGAAGGAGAAAGGGCAATTAGGGGTGTTAAATGTCAGGAGGATGCACCTCAGCTAAAGATCATATTGCATGAAGGTAGGAGCCAAATGTTTCAGTCTTAACTCAGCTTTAATGTCACTGGAGGCACAAATAGCAATGAAGATTCATACAAAAACAGATGCAAAATACAGCTGTGGGCCAACTTCTTAACTAAAATACTTGTTCCTGACACTGATGGCTTAAGATACACAGTGCAATTACTGACAACAAAGGCAAACTCAAATGAGCACTGATAAAAGATTGCCAAACCAATGTTCAGCTGCCCTGTTCAGAATGACAGGCTTTTTTATTTTGGTAATTTTGCATCTTTAGAAAAATGATGAAAGGAGGATCTCTCCATTTCAGATTTGATCATAACATATTACGTAAATTGAACCAAAATTATAGATGTATGAAAGCTCATTTGTGTTCAGGATGATAATGGGTAACAGGATCTTTAAAATGAAAGGTTTCATGCTGTGAAAATAATCAGAATTAATAGTCAGACACTTCCAAGAAAAAGCTGTGGCCAAATCTAACACCTTTCTGCGAAGTACTTACATTTTCCTCTTGCCATCCTGTTGTGTTTCTCTTAAAGCAGCATTGATGAATCCCAGGCCTAGGCCAGGCAACTCACACACACAAAGTACAGGTCTCTGCATTCACATTTATTTAAAAGACAACTCCAGCCCCTGAGATCTACCTTCAGGTGAAAAAAAAAAAAAAAAAAAAAAAAAAAGATGAAATATTTCTAACTTCTGTATGATGATCACAACTACACAGATTATTGTAATCATCAGAAGAAATTAATGTGATGAACTCTCAACTAGTTCTAAATGCCATTCTTCACTACAGTATGGTCTAATAAAAATCAGGGACAGAAGCAACCATTCAGTAATCAGTAATGGAAGCAACCAGGTTTTCAGACACAAAGTCAACAAGAAGCGTGTCTGCTTATGCTTAACCTGTCTTTAGTCCAGTAAGCGGGTTCCATTATGACCAAATAAGAATCCCACTTCTCCAGCAGGAGCTGTCACCAGAAACATAAACATCACACCAGCTTTGCACAGGGTCAGACTTTTGACAACACCACATGGGCATCAGATGCGGGTTGCTTGGTGGAGTTTAATGATTACAAACAACTCTTATAAAAGCAGAGCTGATGGTTGTCTGCATGGCTTTCACATACAGCACTCACTAGCACACAAAGGAACAAACATTGCCAATTCTTCTTTTTCCTAGATAGATTTAGGGGAAAAAATAAAAGCAGTGCTGGTTTTGGAATGTCAGCAGTAAAGATCATTAACCTGAGCACTGACACCTTGTATAATTTGAAAAATGATGTGACTTTTGGGTAAACACAAATGTGCCATAAAGAAGGTGTTCTTACATTAATTAAAAAAATAAAATCAAGTCTACAGGCTGGGTAATGAGCCAGAAAAATACCTGATTTTTAAAGCATGCATTACAAGGCATGAATCACATTCTCTGCTATTTTAAGGTATTCATTGCCTATATTTTTTTAAATCTATAGAATCAGAGAGTACCTTCAAGAAAGCAAGAAAATATGGACAAGATATACTTTACCATATACTTTAAAATGCTGTTTAGAAATTGGTAAACCAATCTGAGCCACAAGATAGCATCCAAATTGCCTGATTTATACACAGTGAATAATAACTGCTGAGCACACAGGAGTCTTAATCATGGGAACATTTCTGTGGGCTTTAGGGAGCCACAAACATGAGCAGAGTTGATGGGAGTTTTGCTGAGTAAGAAATAAGTGGAAACCTCAGGGCTTGTCTCTGATACAGGTGCTCTGTTTCCAACAGAGCCCTCAATGAAGGCCTCAGAAGTTGGCCAAATAGGCGGAAATAGCATCACTTTAAAAAGTCACTAGAAATACCATGAAATTGGATACCACACATTACCATACTCAAACCGTTGAGAGTCTATTTGTTTAATTTGGATGAGCTTTCAAATAACTCAGAACTAAAGTAATCTATAGTGGGCACAACAACACAAAGGAAATACTGAAGCTGGTGTGTCATATGCCTTTCACCGTAGCTGTTGAAACAAGACTCATAAATGCATCCGAGAGGCCTATGTTAGACATGCCAAGGCTTATTTTCTCCATGAATGTTTTTCAAAGCTTGAGCAAAACCAGTAAAAACGAAAGTGACAATTTAAAAAATAACTTAAGCTCAAAATGAATTAATTTTACTATAAAGGGAGATGAAAAGGAAAATAGAAAGTACGTCATGCAGTACGACTGTTATTAATAGTATACAACTATAGACTGACTACATAAACAGAACCAATATCTAGACTCCAATAGAAGAATCACAGATTATTTATACTTTTCAGCCCTCACTTTATAGCAAAATTCTTACACTTAATACATCAAACAGATCCTCAGTACCTTTAGGTTTCAAGATGTTCTGCCCCACCAGCATTAACAGAGCCAAAACAATTTAAAACGTGTAAGAATACAAAGTGTAGGAACTCAAGCAGGGCCATATTTCACAAGTCCCACATAGGGCAACAAGAAAGTCAGCTGCTAATTCAGACCACAACAGATCAGGGTCAAATCCCTCAGACATGTCCAGAAACCCATCGGAGCACAGTTACTTTGCAAACATCAGTAGCTCTTCAACAAGTCTCTAGAGGCAATGGATTATCTGACTCTTTAGTTTCATTGTGAACATCTCCATACAGCTGCAACAGTAGGAGGTTGGATTTATTTAAATGTATGAAACACTCAAGACTCCCATATGTAGGCTGTTTGACAGACACTTTCAAACCACAAGTCACCTCCTTCGCAGCCACTAGCATTCCTGTACTATTTTTTTTAGTCCTATTTTTGTTGAACAGTAACAGATATACCATTACTCTAACTTAGATTTTGTTCACTTGCACCATTTTTTGCTGTAGGATACATCTTCTTACTGACTTTTTTACCTAAATCCATCCCCTTTTATGACCTCTGTTCATGCTTCTTCCTCTGGGTTATGACATCCCTTGCTCCATGTTATGAGCTGGTTCTCCATGAACTTCTAATTGGTCAAGGAGCCCTATCTGAGGGCAATTCTAGTGACAAGTCAATCTAGAAAGTGATAGAATTATATACTATTTAGAACCACCAAACAGGTATGTATGCAGCACTGGAGTGCACAAACTATTTTTGCTGTCACAGAATAAATCTTGTACTCAACTGTGGACCTAGTAACATCTGTTACAGTTTCTGTAACATCTGCTGGTTTGCAGTATCGTCTCTGAATATCTATATATCCTGATTTTCAAATATCCTAAATCAAATATCTGCGATGACATGTACAACATGAAACTTCAGAGATATGGGTACAAGCAACTATATGTTGTTACCTGGAGGTCTACAAGTCCTAAATGAGAATGAACTTGAATGAAGAGCATCAACACGACAACACCAAGCAGCAAGTGCCAATATGCCCTTTCTTTCTTGTGTAATCTCTTTGGGAGACAACAGTCCAACAGCAGGCACAGCAAAACCACTGATGCCCCACCAGGGGTACGCAGCAGCTTTCCGTCACTTGCAAAGAACCTCTCTGGCCACACTCTGAAGCAGCCTAGACTTCTGCCCAAGTCATGTCAACAAATCGTTGGTGTTAAGCATAAAGAGAAAAAAGTAACAAATTTTAACAATGAGCACCTACCTTCTTAAAAGTATCTTGCCCCATTCTTTGGGTGAGAGGTTCAGTTAAAACATATGATCTGCAAATTTTCCACTTCATCAAATCCAGCTAATAGAATTCTACAATCTAGTAGTTTAAGCTTCATGTTAGAAAAAGCCAGGGAAACATTTGCTTTGGCACTGGCAGGTTCTCAGATTTTTCCAGTTGGAACAATGATAAATGACTTAACCCTGATCATTTTTCTGAAACCTGATTTTTTTTGTTTGACATTTATTTACAGTTTCTATAAACACTAACACCTATAAAACATGGTTTACTGTTTGATTGCTTGGCAGACAAGCAAACCTTAAATACATAAATTATGAGCACCTAGTTAATGAGTGACATGACGGACATGAAGTTTTATTTACCATTGGCATGAGCCTTCATATAAAATTAGTGGCATAAGAAAGCCAGGTTTTGTGAATGCACATAGGCATACCTATTCATGGCCTGATTTCCACCCCCTCCCCCCCATTTTTTTTTAATTTTTTTTTTTTTTTAAAGACTTGACATAAGACTGTGGCCTATGTGTAATTTCATTGCCTGGAGCAAGGTTAGGGGAAAGCCGCTCCATCTGGCAATTTCCCTTTGACTGGCACATAGTTAAACAATGATGCAGTTTGACAAATTTCAAACCCTGCTTATGAAAAAATAACATAAACACAATAGTCACTCTGAGTAGATTGTCCACCTGTGCAAGCGGGCATGAAGTGTTAAGTAAAGGCTGCTGGTAATGAATAAAGATGCAGTGCATAGTTGGATTAGGTCGTTCCAAATGTAAATCACTGTCAGATAAAGCACTTGTGTTTACATGTAGCATTAATATTTTGATCAGTATGTTTAAGAGAATTAGCTTCTTAATGCAGATGTTCTCATTTGGACCTTCACACCCATAGCTTCAGCCAATTCCTTTACCATCAGTTATGTCAACATGTCATAAATCTTAGCTGCTTTAACTTCTATTTTAAACAAAGCTTTGTTGTAAAATTTGGAGGCGTGTTTCCTTCAGGTTTTATTTTTGGCAACTTTCTTGTTATTTTGTTGAAAATCTGACACATTAATGTCTAATTAACTATCTTTGAGTATTTCACTGACAAGGATCCCAGCAGCAATCAAATGCCTTTTCATTGTAAGAACCTCCCTGCCCCTGACCCAACCAGCTGTATCCATTATGCGAACAAGAAGTCTTTATATCTTGACACATGAACAATAAAGTCATTACACTTAGCGGAAACAGGACATGTGTCTCAACAGCTACACGCTCAATGCCCTTGTGGACTACGTATCATAAAGGTCAACACTCACAAAATGAGATAAAGTGAAATTCCAAAACAAAATTCATGGACGTTTGGTATTTTCTTTGAAACAATGAAAATATTTTAAACTCAGAGATATTTTAACATTGGTGCCCTTCTCACGGAGCTTGCTGGAGGATGCAACACCTGAAGATAAAATACACCCCATACACAAAATGGTGAAAATTCTCTCTTAGGTCACCATGATTGTAGCAATAGTGTCACTTCGTAAACTTTACAGGTTTACTGTTCTTGAAATGATCACTACTCCTTTTTTAATTGGCAATTTTACATTCTCTCAACTGTTATTTTTTCAGGTACTTCTAAAATGTTAAGAATAAAATTATAATTTCTTCTAAAAGCAGTTCTTTTTTAAAGGAAAATTAAATAATTTTTGCTGAAAGACATATGCAGCAAATATGGTATCCCCCAAAATAGAAGTATTTTTCTCAAATTCTGAAAAGAAAAAGGATAAATATTTAGATTTTGGAGGCTTTGTGTTTCATGTAAAAATATTTTGCATACCTCTGGTTAACCAGGGTGTTCTAAACTCAACAAATTTTTACTATTTGATAATTGTTTTCTAACCACAATTTGTAAATGCCTTACAGTCACCTATCAATCCTCCCATATACCCCCATCACTGGCAAGAATTAATGCACACTTCTTTGCACATAAGACCATTTGAAAAGACCATCTCACTTTTCCAGAGCTTCTCTGTCATTATTGCAACTACAGCATTAGGTTAAGTTTTGAACAAATTTTCCCTTTTTTGATTAATTTATAGTAACAGTTTTGCTGTTTTTCAATATAAGTGAAAGAGCTAACTTTTATGGGAGCAAGATTTAGCAACAGGGATCTTTAGGTCATATGTTGGTCATAATGATGATCATCTGAGAGTTGTGGAATATACATCCATTGGAAAGAAACACGTTGGCTTTGATGCAGAAGACTTTCATAGCCTATTAACCTTGATCTTTTTCCAAACACTGAAATAAATTTCAAAGGAAGGTAAACCCAAAACAAGTACTTAAAGATATTAAAGATAGCATAAAGAAAACTGGTATGATTGGACAAAAGTACCATTTTCTCTTTGCCCTCAAAGTGAAAGGAACTTGCTATGGTAAAAAACATACAAAAAAACTCCTTGGTGCCTCAGTTACGTAACTGTACTTATAAGTATTTAAGACTAGTGATATTAAAGCAGGGCAAGGCTTAGATATTAGGAAGAAATTCTTTATGGAGAGAGTGGTGAGGCACTGGAACAGCCTGCCTAGGAAGGTGGTTGAATCACCAACCCTGAAGGTATTTAAGAAACAGACAAGGTGCTTCAGGACGTGCTCTAAGAGCAGGAATGTAGGGGACTGTGTTTGGTGTGGTGTTTTGGTTCGTTGGGGTTTTTTTTGTTTTGTTTTAGGTATGGTTGGATCTAGGAGGTCCTTTAAAACCATAATTGTTCTGTGATTCTGTGGTTTCCCTGGTGATAGAAGTGAAGCACAAGAAGCATTTTTTACTCTCACCAAGTTCCAAACATACAGTTCTGTACATCACTGCCACATCACAGTCTTTCAGCTGCATTTTATCTGTGGGGTGAAGCAAAACAGTGCAATACAAGGATTTAAACTTGAGGTATCAAGTCAACTAAAGATTCCACTGCCTGTTTGCAGAGTGAAGCTGTCAAACCCATTAAATTATGAACCAGTGTCATGGAACACATGCAGAGAGCAGAGCATGGCTGCAGGAGGGTCCCTTCTGAAACCTTCAAAGAAAGGAAAAGCAAAATACATTTTGATGAGTGGAACATTTTGATTAATGGAATGTCTTAATCAAATTTCAACAAGTCATTCATTAAAAAAAAATAATTCATTAAGAGCTGCTGATGCATTCAGAGACTTTAACAGTTACACCAGCATCAAAATTCGACTCCTGAAATGCTTCAGGAAAGAAAACCGAATCACAAACCCAGTGCAATTTGCCAAAATTTTGCCAAAAAACATTACTCATTCTCTTGAAATCCAGAGATTTATTAATGAAAAAACCCACACATTCTAAGCATGAAAAGTTATTGCTTTGTGATTGCACATTGCAAGAATTACAGTGTCTTCCGTAAGAAATCAAACTTGCACATGTCAAAGCCCTAAATATCATTTGAAATCCAAAAGCATTCTAGGAGACTACAAGACAAAGCTGAACAATGCCTCCCTTCCAGCCCTGGTTCACATCTTTCTTCAGATGATCCTGTAAAGCCACACTCTTCTGTTCTCAATCAGTTTTAGGACATCCATGAAAAAGACCTGAGGAAAAGGCTGGTTCCTTGCTCCAGCTGCACTTCTAGAGAGCTCTAGATGGAGCAGGGAGGAAAACCCTCACTCTGGAAGCCTCCACTAATGCTCTTGTAAGTATATCAAATATAATTTATTTGATATTAAGGCTTTAATTTTCTGACTTTCCAGCTGCTCCATAGTCTCTCCATTTAGAAATGACAGTACCAGAGAACTTCCTAATTTTATGCTTCTGCTTTATTAAATTTTACTTTTCTGGAATCTGTAGTGAGATCTCGAATACATATACAAAAGGTTGGATTCACTTTTACTCCTTGTCTGACATTAAAATTAGAACATTAGAACATTTCTGTTCTAATTTAATAATAAACAAACGAAAATGGCAGGTCGTCTTAAAAACACCAGGATATACTCTTAATAATGGCATAAAACAGTTATAAAAAAAGCCAATACCATACCTTAAGAATTCATAATCCTCAAAATAAAACATCAATTAAATATAAGCAAAATAAATACATCCATATCTAGACATTATCATTATATATACTTGGAAAACAAATTCTCTTGCTGTATAATGCTCAAAATGCTGGTTACTAAATATTCTTATTACCTGGGATGAAATCAAGTCAGTCATTCAATACTTGCTGTTGGTTATGCTAATCCTTTAATATTACTATTTATTCCAGCTGAGAAAAAAAGGCCTAAGCCAGCTGTTCAAAACATTAGCATTTTAATGCTCTCGGTGTTAGCATAATATTTTATCACCTGTACTTTATGTTCTGTCTCAATTCATACATTAAATTATATGTCAGGTTTACTTAAGGGGACGGCAATCAGTTTCTACTGATTTAAGACTGTAATAACAATTGCACAACAGTCTAAAAGATATAAAATTCTAGCGACATAATTTGCACTCCCTTACACCTTTGTGTGGCCCTAAAAAGAGCTGCAGAATCCTGTCTCCATAGGTTTCTGTGACCTAAGCTGTGTCCTGTAGTGTTGTATGAGAATGCCTTTAAGCATCAGTTGCACATCTTAAAATTCTAAACTATAGTCTGGTTATCACAGGAAAACAATTTCACAGCTGAAAATGGCCTGGATGACTCTTCGGAGAAGGAAATAGGACAGCATGACTGAAAAGAATGGGTTTCAAAAATCTCTCTTGTTAATCTCCAGTGTCTTCCTGGGAAATACCCAAAGATTTCTAAAATCACTGATGTGAAAGCAGCACTATTGTTATAGAATGACTCCATTTCTTTTCAGATACCATTTTAAAAAAGATCTGCACCTCATTTTTTGGCTACAGTCTTGCAAAGTTCTGATTATGCTTCCTCTGCCACTTTTTTCCTCAATTATTTACCCATTTTACAAATGCATTTGCACAGCTGTTTTGATAGCTGTGTTTACTTGATGCTACATGCAGATAAAAAGAAGTACATTAGGCTACCCTGACACAAATTGGGGTTTCCCATAACAGCTAGCAAGATTGTGATTTTTATCACAATATTAAAATTTTCATATTACCTCAATGCAATATGGAAATCCTCAGTATAATTTTAATATTAACAGGCTCCAGGCCAAATAAAAACATTTGGAGTCCTAGGAAATGTGTCCTATAACATGCTTCTGCAACAGTAAGGCTATTAATAAGATTGGAAGATTCATCAGTTATGTAGTTCAAAACCCTTGCAAGCTTTTTAGTGGTAATGAGCAATAAAGACATTTTGCTAAAACAGGAGTATTTATAAGTATTGGAGGAGTATTGATTCCACCTTCAGAAAATATATCAGATATCTTTATGAAATTTGAATTATATCCCAAAAATACATAATCTTTTGTTTTTCTGGCTAAATTCACCCATCAAAAGCTTTGTAGAGCTGGAAAGTGCTATGCTTTCTAGTACTCAGACCTTCTCTTTCATGGCCTAGACATGGCAAAGGAGAGTAGCACACTGCTCATCCTCACTGCAGCTCTGTGCAGGCTCATAGTTGATCAGCAAACAAAAATATCCACATAAGTTAGCTGAAAGGCAGATAACATCTTAGAGGAAATCAGTAATATACTCTAGCAATTAAATGCAGCTATTTACAATCTAATGCTAAGGAAGGCAATTGTTTGTGGACAGCATATGATGCTTCTTCAAATCACAAGTCCCTAAAGTCTCCAATCAAAGCTTTTCTGGAATAGCCTAAGAACTAAGAACTCCTTAAAAGCTCAGAATTTTACAAAAACTCTTGTTTAGTAGGAAGCTGAATTCAATATAGGACTCAACTAATCTGATAGTCCATTCACAGGCAAAGTTTTGTCTGAAGTTAAGAGAAGTTCTGAGTAAGGGTATCAGTGTTTCAAACTGTGCTTAAATGGAGGGGAGTGATCTCCAAATAAATCAAAAGGCATGTCTACTCCTCAAATACTACTGAGAGCAGAGTTTGCTGTAAAGCCATATCTTCTGCTACACAGCTGTCTGTTAGAAAGCTTTTGGCAGTGTTGGAATGCACAACCCTCTGCATAAACAACATTTTTCCATTGTTTTAATAGAATTAACTAATCTCAACAGTTTAGACACCTACAAATTTAGCAGCCCAGTGCCAAGAACACTGCAACAATCAAACTTACAATCACGCTATAAATTTTAAATATATTTTTTAACCTTCAGAGGGTCAAAGCACAGTGAAGGTGCTTGAAGAGTCTTCTAAAGAGTATGTTGCTTCAGCTAAACTACCCAGCATTTTTTGAACAATTTTATGAGTCTGTTACGGTCTTTTAACTCAGGATCATTTGGGAATAACAGTATAACTAAGTACTGTGATGAAGCAATTCAAGAAAGTATTTTCCTTCTTGAAAAATATACTATCAATATATCAATAAGAATACATTTTAGCATTTTTTAGCATTTTCTGTCATGATAATATACTGAGAGTCGTTCTGTACCTAAAAAAATTTCAACCAGTTTTGTTTATCTTACTCTGAAGTTCTGGATTATTATAGACCCTTAATTACTTTGAAGAATAAAACACAGTATTTTAGCACCTGTAACAGTCAGCCTTACCCAAATTCACACTGTGAAGTGAATATATTAATATATACCAGTATGTAATGTGAATCACAACAGAACCATCATCTGTCATCATATTCTCTACTCTGACAAAATACTCACCAGCCAACACCCTCTTTTTAGTCCAAATTTATTACTGCTAGTGTAATGAGAGGTCAAGGTCTCATACCTCAGTTTCAGTAGGTTCTCCAAAGCAGGAGATACATCTCACCTGTACTTACATATTTCACCACACAACCATATCATCAAACATGACTGCTTTCTATATGCATGGCACAGTAACAGCAGCTTGTTAATCTTACATGGACACCTCCTCTTGATTTAGAGCCCCACAGACTTGACAAAGAATTTGTTTTACTGTTGCAGAGTGAAGATACAGACCAATGTCACTCAAATAATTTCAAACAGTTTAATAATACCTCTTCACAAGTTTCAATAATAGGCAGAACCTACTAAGAGAGGCAACTACTGTCTTACAGGGTGTGCATTTACTACTTTGCTGGAACAAAGGAGATGTGGCTCCAACCAAACTTTCCCTTGGTGCTGCAAGGCAGGTTCCTACTCTGCTGGTGAACCAAGAAAAACAGAAAAATACTCAAGAGGCAAGATACTGGACAACTTTTGCTAGGGATGACTTCCCTGACCTGAGCACTGCAATAGTGCTCCACATGGATAAACAAATGTTTTCATTCACACAACTGTATTCATAAGTACTTTAGTTTCACTCTAAGCAAATAAGCATCCATCCTCTGCATGCATTCAGTGGTATGGCAAGGCAGCATAAATGCTTAGTTATATTCCCAGGGACGTTGTGGAGACTCCTTCTCTGGAGACATTCCAGACCCACCTGGATGCGTTCCTGGGTGACTTGGTCTAGGTGATCCTGCTCTGGCAGGGGGTTGGACTAGATGATCCTCTAGATCCCTTCCAACCCCTATCAGTCTGTGATTCTGTGGTAGGAGATAATTGTAGCTTTCACATTTTTTCTCAGATGGAGAGTATGAAATACATCAAATGATCATTAGGAAACATATCAGCTCTAAGCATGTGCAATTATTTTCTGAATACTTTGAAAGTTATTGTCACTTTCTAATGTAGAAATATGTTTTATTATTTACACATTAAAAAATATTCTGTTGAGGCATCAAAACTGATGAAATTAACTTCTCTAGAAGCAGCATATTCCAACACTTAAGACAAATAATATTAGAAGATGGTTTAGACACTGCTCCACTGGTATTTAGTCTTTTTGTGCATCATACTTCTGCCTGCTCTTGCTAGTTGATTATGAATTTCTTAAGGTGGGGATTGTCTTACTCTATGTCTGTACAATGTCTAGGGCTGTAGGGCCTCATCTCAACCGGGACCTTGAGGCATTAATGCTAGAAAAGTATTACATCAGTAAAGCGGTTCTTTGATCACATTGAATTTTGAGAACTTAGCAGAGCTATGGTTTAAAAGTAAGTAGCAACCTGCCAGAACCTTATTTATCATAGTACAGCCTCAATCTGCCAAAGCAATGCAAAGCATTAAATTCCCCTCTGGTGAAACACTACCTGTTTAAATGGGGTTACTGGAAGAGTGAATACCACACCCTGCATATAAAGATACCCGAATTAATTTGTAAGTATATAAAGAAAAAACTAATAATAATTTAAAAGTTTTCCTTTAGAGATAAATAAATAGACTTTTAAATATTTAACAGTAAATGGCTTATACATTTAGAATACAAACTGGCTTTTCTCCAGTCCTGTAGAATCCTAATTAGTGGCATTGAAACTGTGTATTTGTGCAAGTGATTAGATTGTTACCATTATCCATACAGAGTTAAGAAACAGTGCAGATGATTACTGATTAAAGAAATGTTTATGGGATTTAAATGAAATGACCCACATAGTTCCTTTGTACCCTTTTACTCCAGAGCTTTGCAAAACGCATCCATACAGAAGTTAATGTCACCCTTTGGCTGCCCAAATAACTGCTGCTATTTCAATCTAGTTCCTAAAGCATTTCTAAAGTTTGTGGGGGTTTTTGTTTCGTTTGGTTGGGGTTTTTTTTAAGGATTTTAACTCTTCTACAATCACATTTTCCTGTTCACTAAGCATTTTTCCTTTAACTTAAACTTCAGAGGCAAGTGAGGCAGTGCATAGCACAGCCAGAGTACACAATTATAGGCAGGCACAGAACTATTGTGTACTCTCCAGTTCAACCAGTCAGAAAATCCAGTAAGAGCCAATCTAGCTTGGAAGACCTTGTTAGCAGCTCTTGAGCAGCAACTGCCAGAAATATTTGATGCAACTTATAAAAAAGCTAGACTGAAGAGGAATTTGGAATCTGAATCAAACCACCATCTAAATGTAGCCTCCACCAAAATTTTGGGTCAAGGGGGTTTTATTTCCTGAGTTTTGGTTCTGGCACATCTCCAGCAGGACCAGAGATTTGGCTAAGATTTTCAGAATTAGTGACGCCAGGAAACCAGTTAATAGTCCTTCAAGCTATTGACAAACACCCAATCCCTCCAAGCAGACAGAATGGGGAAAAGAAAAGCATCACATAGTACATTTCCAAATAAACTGATCCACAAAATACATATTCCTCAAAATAAAATCATATCCTTCAGATCTAGGTATAAGTGCAAAAAAAATGAGCAGTCCACTTCTTTTTTTCCTTTGTGCCTTAGAAGGAAAGCACGGGTGTTTTGGTACAACTAGTTTTTCCCAAAACCCAATTAATTAAAACTAAACCATCATAGCTAATTGTCCTGGTTTGAGTGAGAACCGAACAAATTCTGTTCAGTGATTTTACTTTTCAGCTTAGTTCTTCTAACAAACTGCACTTTCTGAAGTTAGCAGCCTATTTTTGCAGATAGTGGCTGCTTCCAGCACTGATAACAGTTGTTTTGAGTTACTACCAAGGAAGGTCTCCTAGGTAGTAGACTGGAGGGTTTTGGGACTAGGCTCTCAGCTAGGCTTTGGGCTCAGGGTGTTGTTATTGGCATTCTTCCTCTCTCCCTGTGCCAACTCCACAGCATCAGTGATGGTGACATAATTACCATTGGGGGGTTGGGCTCAGTACTGGGTTTGTACATATTTGTATATATTCCATTAGTATTATTTTCATTAAAGCTGTTCTAGTTTATTTTCTAATTGCTAAGTCTCTCTCCCTTATTCCCTTTCTCTTCCCCTTTGGAGAGGGAGGGATGTGTCTGTTATCAGTCTGGGGGCTGCCCTGACCCTAAAGCGTGGCACTAATTTTAGCAAGAAAATTAACTACAAACTGGTTTGATGCAGTGTGGAAGTGAGTCAACATCTCACAGCCACAGAAACTCAGCTGACAACAGGGAATTCAACTCAATCTCCTCCATTGCCCACTGCCTTGTGACAAGCTCCCATTGTGAAATTGTATTACTAGAAATTTTCTGGTTTACAAAGTGGTTAAAAAAAAAATTGAGAAAACACAAACATTTTTCAGGCTCACTTAAGCAGACTCAGAATGTAGAGGGCTTTCTCTCCACCCTCCTCCAGTAATTGCTATTTAAAGATCATTTGAATGACCTTCTAGTACATCTTAGCCATCTTTTTATTTACTTGTCTGGTAAAACCTAATCCTTCATCAGGCTAAATAGTCAAAGAGATGGAAAATTTAAACCTTTCCAGCTCCTGAAGGAAAGTTTCTCCCAACAGCTGTCTTGCTTTATGAAAGCATGAAGTCAGTACATCCAATCTCATGCTATCAATCACAATGGCTGACGTTTCCTGCAAACTGTGTCCACAAGACAAACGGGGAAAGAGAACCTAAAAGGAACAACAAATTGCCAGAAAGCAGATGGAATTATGTGCTCTTGTTTATATTTGGCTGTTCAAATGAGCCTGGTTTAAATGCCTTCCCCTTCAGAATTATAGCACTAAGCAGTCATTTGCATCACTGCTGAAAACACCTGACACTCGTATTAAGAAATATTGAGTTTAATTGCAGTCCATTAAAATGTGGAAATGTCTTCAATGTAGGATTAATTATTTAAGTGAACTGTCGGCTTTTAGAGTATTTTTAGGCCCTCCTCCTGCAGATGCAAACATCCTTTTGCTTCCCCCACCCACCCTGTCCTGAACTTTTGCAAAAAAGGTCTTCCACATGTTTCTCATCTCCTGGCTTTAGGTAAGTAGCATTTAAAATGACTCTGAACATCAAGCATCTATGATTTGTGACTTTCAGAAGAGTGTTTGTGTACACAAAAGGATGTTAAATTGTTGTTTTTACTTTAATCTAAATAATTTTCATTTCCTCTTACAGTGAACATTTTCTACACATACCAAAACAGGATTTTGGTTTTGTCAGTTCTTATATATGTACAAGTATGAAGTTACACACTGGATGGAACACACTAACCATTGGTACTTTGTTTATGACTTTACGTACACCTTATGTTTTACACATGTAAAAAACCTGCAGTTGGATTTCACTTATGCTGGCATTTCAATCTAAACACATTTAATCAGAGCAGGCTGAGGTTAAGAACTGTTGTTGTTGACAGCTGCAAAAATCACAGGGAAAAAAAAGTTATTCTGTGCATTCAATAGTGTAAACCAATGCTTTAATTACCTGGGGAAAAAAAATAAAATTGCTTTTTGGGTGAAATTACCAGGACTTAATCTGCTAAAAAACTGTGTGACATTCTAGGATATTAGCTTCAAAGTTGTCAATGCCCTGCGGTGGAATGAATTAAAACTAACAGCATTTTAACTGAAAATCATTTCTATCATTTATGTCAAAAGAAATCACCAGCCCACTACTAGGGCTACAACTACAGTTGTTAGGTTCTGGACCAGCACTGAACACCAAAGTGCACAGATCCTGCTGGATCCAGTGATGATAGAATAACACCAGTCTCTTTTCTACCCTGAGATCATCCAACAAAGACTTGTTAGTCTGTGCTAACTGGATACTAAATTACTGACTTACTAACAGTTTACCACAAAAAATTGTAGAAGATTATAGAATGATAGAATGTTTAGGGCTGGAAGGGACCTCCAAAGGTCATCTAGTGCAGCCCCCTTGCAGTGAGCAGGGACACCCTCAACTAGACCAGGCTGCTCAGAGCCTTGGCCAACCTTACCTTGAATATCTCTAGGGATGGGGCCTCAACCACCTCCGTGGGGAGCCTGTTCCACTGATCCACCACCCTCCAGGTAAAGTACTTCTTCCTGATATCTAGTCTATCTTAGTTTATCTCTAGTCTTCCAAGCATCTTTTTATTAAATGCTGTTACAGCATGGAGATCACCAATTAGCTTTTGTCCATCCAGTTTCAGGACTGGGACATGCCATATAGACAACTTTTTTCTCTACTTTCACCTCCAGAAGGTAAGCAAGTAATGAAGGAACATGACTTTCAGTCTACCAGCCAGTTCTCTGGCTTGTCTCCTTTGTCTGATGGAGTGTCAAACTCAGAACATGCACAAGAACACAAACTTTGTTTGCTCACTGTGCCCAGCAGGACTTCCTTTTGGAAGGAGGAATCCGGCTGTCCTCACCCAACTGTTCTCACAAAAGGCAGAGTGAGATGGAAGTTTTTAATGAAACCACTTCTGTGTCAGCCAGCCCTCCCTGCTCCACTGAGCCCAAGCCAGCAAACATGGCACCTGCCAGCCTCTGGTCCACACAAACAACCCCTGTGTTTCAGGGCACTGCTGCCTCTGGTACATGGGGAGACATTTCAACCGGCAGCCTACACATTCCATGTTGGTCTTCTTGCCGTGGACACCCTTCAAATGCTGACTGTGGACCTCATGCAGCTTGTCCCCCACCATAACCATCCTCATGTAAGCCTCTGCTCCTGTGCTGGCTGGACACGCAGGGCAGCTGCCCTCATGCCCCTCTACTTCTCCAAGCAGCACCAGGTCCTGCAGCCCAGGGTGCCTCTTCAAAAGATTGGCCCTGGAAGAATCCTGACAACTTTTCACTGATTTATTTGAAACAAACACAGAGAGCCTCTGTCTGTTCTGACATGGGGTGGAAGAATTTGTACACCATGGGTTGGGAAAAGCAGGTGTCTGGTTCAGGTCTGTTGCACACACCCTGTGAGATTTCCACCCCACTCCCCACTTCAGTCCTGTTGTGACTTCATAATTAATGCCATCACTTGTCCTTATATCTGGACAGAAAGTAAATATCACAAATAATGATAATAATTGCTGGATTTCACCAACTGAATAATCTGCCATGGTTTATAATCTGCTATTGTTTTGCAATGTCATGGCATATGAATTTTGCACTTCCACACTACTTATTTCATTGTCAGTCTGGTAAATTTTAAGAGAATAGAATTTATTATCTCAACACCCCAAAATTATTTTTCCCCACCATCTGCAGGACAGCACAAAAATACATCAGAAGGGAAGGAGGACAGAGTTACTCAGTGACAAAAAGAACCAAATGATCTATAAATGCAACTGGATGTAAATTTTTGCACCTGCAAGCATCCTTTAGGATAAGTTAAATATGCTAGAAGGTGATTGACAATTTTCATCAGTCCTAAAGACTGAATAATTTAAATGCAGGGCTTCTTCTCATCTAATACAAAGTGCTGAGCACAGAATCCTAAACAAACACTGTTGAATTTAAATCTGGTCTGCACAAAATCTAAAATGAAGGAAACCATTTAACCCAGTGTAAGCCTGCATACACTGTGACTGCAATACTATCTGATTACTGGAAAAGTTGCAGGAAAATCTATCCCAATAGCAAAGGAAAAAAGGATAGGACTTGTTAAACTCATCCAAAAAAAGCCAAGAACAACAAAAATCCCAAGCCTTGTGACCCTGTTACTGTTAGATGACAACTTGGGTTTGCCTTGACTCTCATTAAAGCAAAGTGCTGTGCTAGTGGGAGATGAGCCCAGATCCTCATGCGTCCCAGTAGTAGAACCCTACTGTAATTTACAGAAAGCTTCAGAAGAGCATCTGAGCTACAGGAAAGTAGCAGAGCAAGTCCTTTAACTTGGGAAGGAACCTACATGCACATGGTCAGGCCAGCTGCCTTCTGCAATTAGTTGTTTGCAAGGAACCTGAGGTAGATCCGATTCCTGATCATTCTGTCCCAGATCATTCTATATTATACAAACTCTTGTCCCACCTCCTTTTTAAAAGCCTTTCATCTGCTCTTCTCAACAATATTCACAGAACTAAATTTCCATAATTTCACTTGCAATCCTGGGTGTGTCTTGCATGGGCATTCTTTAACATCAACATCACTATCATCAGTCAGTGACATTAACTCTGGTGGTGGGGTGGTCTGGGACAGCCATGTCACTCTGCTTTGATCTTTCAACTCACTGGAGCAAACCTCTGAGATTTCAAAAATACTGTTTTTACTTTTCCTTCTTTTTTCTCATATCTGTAAGACCCTTGCAACTCTGACACTGCTTTCTTAGAGTAAAAACGTCTGAGCCTTCAGCCCTCCAGTACATAGAGTGACAGCAATGATAAAGCCAGATTTCACTGATCTTGTGCTGGGAAGAACCACCTAATAAATAAATGAATAAATAAATAAGCAAGCAAGCAAGTAAATAAATAAATAAATGCTTATACTGTAATAAATAAATCACCTACTTATTAGACTAGGATTACATATTCAGTTTTAAACTTTACAATGGCCTGCTTAAACATGGCCTATATTTTTTGCAGCTCAGTCCTCATAGATTTACACAAAGCCACATGTAGTACAGGCAGCTACTCCTTCCATTAATGATAAAGGCTAGAAACATGCTGCTCTAGGCAAGCTGTCCAAATAACTCTAATTGCTTTTTTTGCCAGATGTCATTCTCAGAAATAACTATGACAGTCCCATTTCTGCCCCTTTCTTCCCTCATCCCCATCAAACTGACATACTTTATAATCTAGCTAAAAAGAGCTAATTTCCAGAGCTATGCTTTTGACAAATGTTCAGGAGAGGATGTTTGCAATCACCCAGTTTCAACTAGGTTTGTATTCAATTTGCAGCCATCGAAGTGCTCTCTATGCTTGTTGAGAAAGAGATACAGGACTGCTGGTTGGACTTGTTCAAGGAAAGGAAATAACCTTCACCCAGCTTAAAGAACTTGTACTTACTATTTTTCTGTCCAGACTACTAATGTACACTGAAAGAGCATTCAGTTTTTCTTCAGAGTGAGATAAATAAGCCACTGCTTGGTTACAACCATACTGGTTTAGGACAATGGATCAATGTCCTCCTAAGTCATGATCATAAATAAAACGGATTTGAGTTTGTGGCTTCTGGACAAAATATTCTGTTCTTTCATCCTAACTTTCATAAAACCACATCAAAAAACATGATGAATTCTTATGAGGATCAGAAGATGCCTCAATATGAAAAATTACTTACATGTACATCTCCAATACTTGAAATGTCTCCAACAACATTAACTTTAAAGAACACATGTAATGAATATAATTACTGTTTAAATAACTATAATAACCGAAATATGAAACATTTATCTGATGATAAGATTTCACTGAAGCCAATAAAGCTTGCCTTTTTTCTTTTCACAATGTGTCACTACATTTTTCTTCAGTTTTTAATCCAGATGCAATCTGGCATGACAAAAACTGCTGGCTTCCCAGACACAGTCTGATAAGCCAAATACCATGCTGATTCAAACCCTGCTTCAGCAGGAGCATGTGGGTTTCAAAGACAGCATACAACAGTTGTCATTGTTGAGAAACTTCTGAAGAGAGATGAGTCACCAGAGCCAAAATAGAATTGCAGATTACTGGAACTTCTTTTATGGAACAAGGATCTCACCCATTTCCATCTTTGCATTCAACTCCTACACATACTTTTCTGTTTGTTTTCTTTTCATATTACATGATTTCATAGTGGTCAGCCTATGTTTTTTGCTGCTATATCAAAGAATTTAATTTCCGTGCACAGAACGTATTCCACTGAAAAAATAAAAAAAACCCAAACAAACCAAAAGCAATCCCAAAAGCA